>BQNB010134844.1:0-18251 GCA_026074375.1 Tanacetum coccineum | reverse complement strand
CTATTCTAGAAGCCATATTTTCGGCCAAATAATAGAGTTATACCTTTTATACAATTTCATTTGTTAAAATCTAAAAACAATAAAACCGAAAACCCTAAAAATCAAGAGGCGGCACATAAGATTTTTACAAGGCAAGGACGAATTTTTCTAAGGTGATTTGAAGTTCAAGGATTGTGGGAAAAATAGTGAGAAGATTTTATAAGGCTTGGTTTGATTTTGATTATTGTTTTGGGTTCGAAAAGCTCTACCGGGTTCATAAAATCATAAAATCATCAAGGGTCATCAAAGGTAATTTTGTAACTCATGTTTCATCATATTAATATGTTATATACCTGGGAAAAATGTTCATGCATTTTAATTTGATTTTATAAATCAAATCATATTCGAAACCCTAATTTTGGATTAATTATGTAATCGGCATTTAAACTATTTGTAAAATTCATTTTATATTTTTCTAAAGTTGTTCATATCACATATAACTCAGATAAATTGTTGGAAAATTTTAGAAGTGATTTGAATAATTATTGGGGATTTAAGAGTGTTTGCCGAATTCGAAAATAAGGGAAAAAGGAAAGAAAATGGTTGAAATGAATTAGGGTTAAGGTTTTGTTATTTTTGTCTAGGTGAAATAAATGATAATAATTGGGAAATAATTATGTTTGTGATTGTGAAAAATTTATTTAGGGTTTTGTGGATTTAATTGTTAGCCGATTTTGATATAAAGAGTATAAGGACTTGTTTTGTAATTTTTGAAACTATGGGGTCTGTTTTAGACATGTTATTATATTTATTATATTCTGTATAAAATAAGTTGGGGGTATAAAATGTCATATTGATATTATTTTGGATTAAAATGGTTAATTATATATAATAAGTAATTAGAAATTAATTAATTAAAATAGAGGGACTGAAATTGTAAATTCTGAAAAGTGGAAGGTTTGGTTAGTATTTAATGTATAAAGTATGAATTTGTCATATTTGAATCTATAAGGACTTGTTTTGTAATTATGGATAATTAAAGATAATGTTTAATTAATTAATAAACCAAAAGGACTAAATATGTAAATTATGTAAAATTAAGGGTTTGACTTGTAAATACAGAAAATGGAAGGTATAATCTGAATAAAATGTGAAACTTTGATATTTACATTTTTAACCTTGAAGATTGTTGATTTTGCATATTAAACCCTAAAATATGGAAAGTTGTCATATTTAACCCTAAACTTGTAAGGTTGACATGTTAAGTCCCTAAACTATTCAAAATACTTAATAGAATCTCAAATGATGAATATTACTAATTTTGGAAACTTACTAAAAATGGAAAGTTACTAAAAATGGAAAGTTACTAAAAATGGAAAGTTACTAAAAATAGAAAGTATAACTTAAATGAATGGTTTGTAATTCGAATTCATCATTTCTTTAGGTTCGGTCAAGAGGGAGTGATTTTGATATTCCTGTGGTGTTTTCTTTGATTATTGCTTTGCTTCGGAATAAGGTACAGATATTCTGACCTTATCGTTAAGGTTTCTCATGACATATTCCTCTCTATCTTTGATTACTTATGTGATTTGCTACATTTGCTCTGAGCCTTTTATCTTGGTGGTTCTCTTTATATGATCTGTTATTATGTTCTTTTGAACCCTGCTATGTTACCTTTGATATTTGAACCTTTGACATTGAACCTTTGCTATGATCCCTTTGAAATGAACTTTGATATGACTTTGCTTTGAACCCTTCAGTTTGAGACCGAGCCACTATTTTTTTCTAGCATGAAAGGTATCTGCCGTTGTCAGTGATGCACCTTTGGCCATTTGGACTCATGTTGTAGGTGAGTGATTTCTACACCGTGCCCAATTTGATATTATGCGCTATTTGAAGATTATTATTGTTTAAGGGGCTTAGGATGCATCCTAGATTTGTTTTGTATTCGATGGTTATGACATTTTGATATTATGTGTATTGGTGACTGATGTTTGGGTGCATTTCACGTCTTCACAAATTTTGGAGCTCATGAATCCATGGTTACTTATGATACTGTTTGTTTGGGCTTAGTAATTGGACTTGATTTGACTTTCTGATTCATCTTACCTTACACTATGAATCGACTTCTGATTTGTCTTACCTTATATTTGTATTCCTTTGATCATGTCTTGTGATATCCTTTGTACCTTATATTGTATCCTTTGATTTTCTATTATCTTTTGCGTTCGATTATATATATATCTGTTCACTGGGCTTTGTAAGCTCAACCGCACTTTCTTTTCCTGCGGCAGGTATCTAAGCTAGGAGCTGGGGTTGCTTTCGGGATATGAGTGTTGAGTGTGGACTTACCCTAGAGATCTTAGTTTTGATATATGATTTGTTACTTTTCGAGACCTTCGTTATTTCGGTTATTTCGTTTGGATATGTCTGTCTTTTAAGAACTTATGTACCTTAAGTCATGTTGACTTATTTTCCTTTGGTTATTTATTTGAGACTTCCGCTGTTTATGCTTGTGTTATGATTATGTATGCCTTTGATGTCACACCATATTTGTAATACTTCTACCCTTTTGGGTCGGGGCGTTACAGAAGCTATGCAAGAGGAACTTCATGAATTTGAACGACTTGAAGTTTGGGAACTTGTTCCTCCTCCTGATAAAGCATTTGTCATCTCTCTTAAGTGGATCTATAAGGTTAAGCTTGATGAGTTAGGAAGGGCATTTTCTGAAAACAAGGCTCGGTGATGTCGCTCGTGGTTACGCCAAGAGGTGGGAATCGATTTCGAGAGGTCATTCGCTCGTTTGCAAGATTAGAGGGCTATACGAATTTTGTCTAGCGTTAGCTTCTTCATATGAACATGGTCATCTTATCAAAATGGTTGTGAAGATGCGTTTTGGAATGGTATCTGTGAGAAGAAGTTATGTTAGCAACCGGAAGATTTGTGGATCAGACAAACCTAACTACCTTTACAAGCTTAAGAAAGTCTTTTAGGGGTTGAAACAAGTCCACGTGAGTGGTATGATATGTTGTCTTCATTCCTGATATCCTAAGACTTATCCAAAGGCTTAGTGGATCCTACTCTGTGCCCCCGTAGAGAAAGGCAAGGAGTTCTAACTGGTACAAATCTATGTCGTGAATATTATCTTTGCTGCATATCTAACTCTCTGAACTTTGTGTCTATTCGCATAAATAATGTGTTCATAATTTCAAGATGTCGATGATGGGTTTTAAATCTCATTTTTATCCCATGAGGACTACAGATTTCTCAAAGTCAGAGGCTATCTTCATAAACCAATCTAAATATATGCTCTTGAATCACTAAAGAATTAAGGCTATGAATCTTGTGACCCTAGTTGATACTCCCATGGTGGAGAAGTCCAAACTGGATGGAAGATAAGATGGGAAGCTGTCAATACATCAACCACTTATCGTGTATGATTGGCACCCTCCTTTATCTTACAGCCAGTAGACCTGAAACCTACAATTTGCTATATGCATTGGTGCCCCCGTATCAGGCTTGGATCCTACGAAAAGCACTTAAATGCGGTAAAAAAGTATCTTTCGGTATCTAAAAGGAACCTTACATCGGGGGGTCTTTGGTATCCGAAAGGATTCTTCCTTTGCCACTAACCTGCATTTGAGATGCGGATCATGCTGGTTGTCAAGATACAGCCGTAGACATCTGGCAGTATACAAACTTTGGGTAATAGATTGTAAGATGGTCGTCTTAAAGGCAGAAAAACGCCTTGCAATTCCAGTACGGATGCTGAATATATTGCTTTATCCGGTTGTTGTGCTCAAGTCTTTGGATGAGATCAAATCTTACCGACTATGGCTTTGGGATTCAATAAAAATTCCAATGTACTGTGATACAAAAGCGTATTGCCATTATGCTGCACAAAGTTCCAACATTCTAGAAATCAAGAAATTTAGTCATCAGGGTTTCACTTTAATCACAGGAGCAGGTTGAGGAAATGGTGTGATCGAACTTTACTTTGTCATACGGAGTATCAATTGGCGGACATCTTCACTAATAGCTCTTGCCTGAGAGAAAGAAATGAATTTTTATCAAACAAAAACTGGGTTGCGAGTTTTTACGCCGGAGACTCTGAAACAATTGGCAGATGAAGTTGATGAATAGTGGTGGTACCTATTCAAATATCTTGTATAATAAGTAAATACTTAAAATCATAAAACCAAAAAGATTTTCATTTTCATTTTTATTTTTTATAAATTTTATAAAACCAAAATAGAAAAATAGAAAATCAGAAAAACCAAAAAGATTTTCATTTTATAAAACCTTTATAAAAACAAAATACAAAATTAAAAAATGAGAAAAATGCAAAAAGAAGTTTAACAATGGCATGTCTTTTTGAAATCGATATAATTACTGTCTTAGAAATGTCATTCAACCAATGCTTCAAGCCTGTAAATGAACGTTACGAGTCGAAGTATTCAACGGTTTTAAACATGCCAAATGGCTTTGCTTTATTATTTCAGATAGCAACCGGTCATCATCTTAAAGGCAAGTGTTTAAAAAGAATACTTTGTCTCTCAACGGGAATTTATTTCTCGGGCCATGTCTACTTTTGACCGCAAAGGCTTGTGAATACTTTGCATCACAAACCGTGCTTCCTTAATCATAAGTGTACATTTCAGTGCATCTATGTGACTAAATAGAGAAACAAAAAAAAAAAAAATACTTATTTATCTTGGTGTATGTTGTTTTGGTCACATTTAAAAAAAATCTTTCCATTATCTGAAAAATAATTTTCAAGATACATTTGACTTCTCAAACAATGTCTACATCTCTTTAAATAGAAAACGGGTCATTGTTTGAGGGGGAGAGAATGTCAAATCTCTTTGTCATAATAAAATGAGCTGTTAAAAGGGAAAAAAAATTTTAAAACGATAACGTAATATCTCTTAATAGAAAGTTAATTAAGTTTAACTTGTTGTGCTTGGATGTGTTTTATTGTTTTTGCCTTTAGGGTGTAGTTTGCTTTATTTAAGTCTATAGGGTGCGAGTATAAAACTTTAGGGGACCAAAAGTGCCAAAATAGTTTAACTTGATTTTACCTTATAAAACTTAAATGCAAAACTTAGATGTCATCTAAACAAGAGGGGCCAAATGTGCCAAAGTTGAATAATGCTAAACTTAGATGTAATCCTGTTTGGTTTCACTGTTCTTCACACACACAAACACACTCAAACACACACACGCATAATCTCCAATCGAATCACCTCAAACAAGCATAGTCAATCATTTTCATCTCTAAGGTATAACTGAAATCTTGATCTTCATCACCTAATCAACTCGAATTCAAAGGAATTATAAACGGTTTACCACACTTGATCGCAGTTGCCTAGATTATAAAATTAGGGTTCTTAAATCAAAATGTGGTTAAAACTTCAAATTAATTGAGTGGCTTTTGTAGTATAGGTGTAAATATATGTATAGTTACGTCAAGTTTTTTTTATTTGTTGTGATTTATCTGCTCTTGATGTTTTGTGCTGAATTAATAGAATATGCATAAATGTTATATTTTTGTGTTGAGATTGTTATTAACATGGTTCCTGGATATGTGGAGTATGTGGTAAAAATTGATTTAAGCGTTAACTGTTATGGATGACTAGTACACCTTAGAAAACGAACGATCAAAAATGTTTATGAATTCGACTACGAGCATAAAAAACACATGGACCGAACGAGTAAATTTTTTATGAATCGAACGTGTCAAATCATAGTGTGACTTCATGCCGACCGAGGTGAGTCCTAGTGAGGTCCGAAACGAGTCGAATTTGTATGGATCAAAAACGAACGATGTGAAAGGCTCAAGAGGGATGATTATTCTTTTTTTATTTCTTTATGCCGAAGAAGTCGAATCTCGTTAAGAACCAAACGAGTGAGTCCTAGTAAGGACCGACGAGCGTCTGTAGTGAGGAATCGAAACGAAATGACTAAATGTATGGAATTGATCCGAACGAGTTGATTGCAAACATGGATTTACCGAACGAGCTAGTGACTGCTGGTGAGAATCGAACGAGTGATTGCAAACATGGACTGAACGATCAGTGTCTGCTGGGGGTGAGGATCCGAAACGAGTGTATGGATTATTTGGATTCCGCACGAGTGTTTGTTGGAGTATATGGATAAATCCCGAACGAGTGGATATTTAGTGGAAACGATCAAGGTGTTTCTTTGAGGGGTTCCGTTTTCGACCCGCAACGAGTTGTGAAGAGTATCAACACATTAAACCAATTTTTTGACATAACACACTTAAGATCAGATTTTTTTCTAACTAAGATTAAATAAATCAAATCTCTTAGTTTAAAATAGACAATAAAAGCTTGACAAAACCAAGGTTAACTACATTCAACTTAGTTGTTAGTTAGGTGCCTTTGTCTCACGTTTCGAGTATTAGTCTATATAAGTGATTGAACTACAAAAGTGTTAAAAGTCATAAAGGTCTCATGAATGAATGATTGTGTCTTCTTATATACTTCAACTCATCTTTCTTAAATCAGATCTCATGGATATCTCAATAGGATCAGAATACTTTGGATGTTTGCGTTTGATCAGGCTCCTGCTGGACCGAACTTAAGATTGGTAAATGTAATCTTCGCTTAACTCGGACGTTTACATCAAAGGAAGCAACTCTTCAAGTTAGTCTCGGATGTTGTTAAAAACTCACTCCTTTTACAAGCATTCCAAGTCCTGCTGTGCTCCAGAGAATCTATATGCAAGATTGGGGCCTCTCTTATGTTCATAACCGATTATGTCAGATTCAAGATGAATAAAAAAAGCCATTTCTCGGTCTTGATCAATTCAGGAGACATTCTTTAAATTTGCCCTAAAGTCTGGTAATAAGATAGTTTCGATGAACCACCTTGAGACGAAGATTCTCGCCTTTCTAGCTAGTCTTGGTCACTATGGAAGAAAATAAGGAAGATCACTGACGTTATTGTCAATAAACTGCATCAAACCCTGGAGATCATTTGCAAGGCTTATCATCACAAAGGTCTCAGTGTGCTAAAAACATCCTATGACAGGTCTTCCATCTTTCTCAAGTAAAATCTTGTGGGGGTGTACAATAAGTAGAAGGTTGATTATGATATCTTTGTGGGAGGACGTCACTTACCTGATTGTGAACAAATACGAAGAAGGGCAATGCGATGTACTATCCTCGTTTCACCAAGTTAGTCGTCAACTTTGTCATGGATAAAGATCCTTCAATTCCTCGAAGAAACAAGGTTAATTGGCACTATGCCAGAGATGACCCAATGTTCACGACGATCAATGTCATCTCAAGGAATGAAGATACTCAGCTATACGGGGCTATCTTACCAACAGAGTTAACAAACGAGGACATCCGCATCTCTGAATCATACAAAGAATATCATGCTATTGCTTCCGGAAAGATTCCTCCAAAGACGAAAGGAAGTAAGAAGAAAGCTGATACAGATACTACTATTAAGATGAAGCCTCCCACAGTCCCCAAAGAAAAGAAAGAAAAGAAGTCTGGAAAAGGAAAGCAGAAGACTACAGAGTTGGAGACTATCTCTGAGGCGGATTTGACAGAGGCTGAGCAACTCAAAATAATCACAAAAAGAAGCCGTCAAGAAACTCACAGCTCTCATGCCAGTGGTTCTGGTGCAGATGAAGGAACTGGTGTTACACCAGGGGTTCCCGATGCACCTGATTATGACTCAAAGGATGATATCTCTTGGAAATCAAGTGACGATGATCAAGATGATGAGAAAGCTCAAGATGATGAAGATGAAGATAAAAATGACGTTAATGAGACTACACAGGATGATGAAGATGATGATGAACATGACGATGATGAGAAAGCTCAAGATGATGATGATGAAGAACAGACTGAATCAGAAGATGATGGTGATGATTTTATCCATCCAAAGCTCACAACTCATGATGATGACATAATACATGAAGAGGAAACTGATGAAGATGATTCTTTCGATCCTACAATTCACACACCCTCTCGTATTTCATCATCAGATGACGAAGATAGTGACAATGAAGTTGAAGGAACGAATGTTGAAGGAGCAAAGTCGGATGAAGATGCTACATATGAAGAGGATCAAGGAAATGAGGCAGTCGAAGATACCAATACCAATCTTGATGGAAGAGATGATGTAATGACAGATGTTATATTACCCCAGGTTCAAGCAACCCAGGAAATTGAAGACACTCATGTGACCCTAACTCCGGTAAATCCTGATGGTCAACAACAGAGCTCGTCTGTATCATCTGGCTTCGTCTCCAACATGCTGAATCCAAACCAAGATACCGGTGTTGATGATATTTTTGGACAACATACTGAAGCCACCTCTCTAATTGATACTCCTGTAACAGCCATCATGGAGCCATCCTTCACTGCACAAACCAATCGCCCTCCAACACCGAATCCTCTCGTCATTCAAATTCAACAACCACCAATTCTGACACCGGCTACTACTACAAGCTCCTCGCTACAAAATCTTCCTAACTTTGCTTCGTTGTTTGGCTTTGATTACAGACTGAAAGCGTTAGAAGACAACTTCTCGGAACTCAGACAAACAAATCAATATGCTGAAGCGCTCTCCTCCATTCCTGGCACCGTTGATCAATATCTAGCGAATAAAATGCAGGAAGCAGTGGACGTTGCAGTCCAATTGAAGTATGACAGAATTCGAGAAGAGTCTAATACTGCAAATCAACAATTCCTTGATTCAATCGATGAAGGAATGAAGAAAATTATCAAGGAACAAGTCAAAAAGGAAGTCTCCAAAATTACTCCAAAAATCGAGAAGTTAGTAATCGATCAACTCGAGTCTGAGGTTCTGGTACGATCATCAAAGGAAGCCAACACGTCTCATGCTGTAGCTGCTAATCTTTCAGAACTAGAGCTGAAAAAGATCTTAATTGACAAGATGGAAGCTAACAACTCTATCAACAGGTCAGACATTCAAAGGCAGCTCTACAAGGCATTAGTTGATGCGTATGAAGCCGACAAAATTTGTTACGAGAATATGCGATACGTCACAATAAAGAGACCTCGGACGGGGAAGATGATGATCAAGAACCTCGCTGGAACAAACCGGGGGTTCCAAAAGAAGAAGGTCGGAAAAAGAAACCCACTTTCTTCCAGTGCTCAAGAAAAACGGACTACCACAGACAGCAGGCAATCTCTTACTGCCCCCCCGCTAAAAGACTACTACTACAGTTTAAGACTCATAAGCAATCTGCTAGCCAATCTGCTCAGTGGTAGGAGGTTCTATGAAATAAGATGTCTTTGAAGCACCTGCTCACCAGGAGTTTGAAACAGGTGTCCATGATGAACAAGCAAAAGAAGAGGTCCAACATCTTCTTGACTGGTTTCAACAACCTACACGACTACCTTCTCCTGATCATGCATGGAATAAGTCTGTTCTTGCCGTTCATGAATCTGTCCAACCTTGGCTAAGCAATCTGGCACAAAGACAAGACCCTCGAGAGTTATTCGATGAACTAACCGACACTACATTTGACTTCTTCGCTTTTGTGATGAACTGGCTAAATGTTAAAACACTAACACCTGAATTGTTAGTAGGTCCAACATTTGAGCTGATGAAAGGAACATGCAAAAGTTTGACTGAACTTGAATATTTTTGTGAAGAAGTCTACAAAGCCACAACCGAAAAATTAGACTGGATCAACCCTGAAGGTCGCCAATATCCTCATGATCTGCGACAGCCACTATCGTTGGTTCTAAATTCTCAAGGTCGTCATGTTATACCGTTTCATCACTTCATCAATAACGACCTTGAGTACCTACATGGTGGTGAGTCAAGCCGCAAGTACTCTACTTCAGTTACGAAGACCATGGTTGCAGATTACGGGCATATCAAATGGATAGAAGACTTAGTGCCCAACTCAATGTGGAGTCAAGTGATAGTTAAATACGACAAATTCGCCCTCTGGGGAATCTCACATTGGGGCAAAAAGCGAAGACAGTTCTATGCATTTGCGTCCACAAAAGAATCAGCTCGTGACGTCTACTCAAAAAGACGGATCATTGCTGTCACTAAGGTGGAAATAGTCGAATGGCAAAACTACAAGCATCTTGACTGGATTACTGTACGAAGAGATGACGACGTTCTTTACAAGTTCAAAGAAGGCGACTTCCACAAACTAAGGATCCAAGACATTGAAGATATGCTGCTTTCTTCTTTTAGTGCAAGGAAAACGTGATAAACTCAACGTTTGAAGAAAGTATTGCATTTAATTGTCTCCTTAAGAATGTTCAAAGAAGCGTTGTCATCAAAGGCGTGTGGATGGAAGATTTCATTTGGGTGTTGAGAGCTTATTCCACAGAAATAACCTTTCCAAAGCCTGACACGTACAGATCCAATCTGAGAAGACGAGACGCTTATACACCATACTCCGATTCCAAGAGGATTCTCTACAGAGAACAAAGACAAGAAGAACAGATTGATGCGCATTGACGAATACACAAGTTCAGCGATGGGTACTTTTCGATGATGTTCGGACTGCTATAAATGATCGCCTCAAGGGGAATTAGAATGAAGTTATCTGCCACAGCTTTTTGGAGCCACGTGACAAAGCAAATGCAAAGGCTATGATTCAGGCGATTACAAGGCCTAAAAGACAAGAGGAAATGCGGAGCTTGGAAGAGATTGTAGGTGGAAGACCATACGGGGGTGACCTACGGCTACTACAAAGGACCATATGATTTATCATATGTTGTTCTCATCTTAAAAAGGTCAATCCTCGTAAATACTTGTATCTTGTGAATATGTTCATTACTAGTGTAGATTTTCTGGTGAAACATAAGATGTGCTCGAGTACAAATTTTTTCAAGAATTTCTTAGTAAATTCAAAATTTTCAAATAATTGTACTCGGCACCATCTTATAATCCCTCACAAGTTGATAGGGGTGCAAAACATGTTCCAATTTGCTGCATATATCATTTTGTCCCCCGACACGGTCTAATCAATTGTTCCTAAATATCAAGGGATTAACATTTTGTGAAAATGGAGAGAAAATCATGATTAACCAGGACCTTTTGTAGATTGGACAGAAGTGATCAAATAATAATGGACTCATGCACTTCACACCTAGCATGTACTACGATTACGGATGCACATGTTAAGGGGAGCTTTAGTATGATGAAAAACTTTCAAAGTATGAAATTTTTGATATTTATATCAAACACTTTGATTTAAAATTCTCAATATTTTGGAAGGAGCCGGATGAAATACCCAAAGGACCGCCATGTTCTTATAATTTATGAAGTTATAAGGCGGTTAGGACTTAGGGAATTTCAGATCCCATGATCTAGATCTAGAACCGGAGGGATTACCAGGGATATCACTAGTTAGTGTAGAAGTCCTTAGGTATGATAAAAAAGGAGAAAAAGTGAGAATAGGGAATAATGCCGACTGAGATGGAACTAACACTGGAACAAACCCAACAAGGTGTTAGTTATGAAGTCTCGGTAAGCATTGAAGGGGTTGAAGAATGAAAAAGAAATGTAAGGATAAAGGGTGAAAAGAAAGAAGCCCTCCATACACTTAGGCAGAAACCGGGTCAATACATATGCTGTCAGAAACATTCAGATGTTGTCTGACATTGAAGACAGTCATGGACCCAGTGACGCTATGCACAACCCTCCCTAGCCACTCAAGGTCTCTCAAAAGACTATTGTTTCATTTCTCACGGAGATTACACGCATTTCTATCGACTTTCTCACTCCGAGTTAGTTGATATTGAAAAGGTGGCAGTCTGCTCCAGCCTCCGATCACTAAAATTAAAAGTGCACTATTGAGTCTAGAGCCAAAAGAGATCATCCATTAATCTCATTAGGACACTTGTCATATCTTAGCTTGTTATCTCACACAATGTGAATATCAAGTAATATCATTAGAGTCCTACGCAAGATCCTTGTGATTTTGCCAGAACATCAGAGTGAATTCATTCACAATGAAGATGGAAATCCTGCTTGAGCCAACATCAAACAAGCTCATGGTAGGTAACTTGTGCGATTCTTTATGAATCAAACTTGTGACAACTGGAAAGAAACGATGGTGCGATTCTATAAGAATCAAACTTGTTCCAGGATATGGATTGACGATTGATGATGAATTTTTGAAATGATTAACACTCTCGATGTGTCATAAAAACACTTTAGCAAGTGATACATCGATTGATTTTCAAATCAATTTTTCTATTCAATCGGTGAGACTTTGTCTTGCTGGTTCACTCATACCGTGTTGTCTGCTTTGAGACGATCCGGTAATGAGAACGGCTAGTGCAGCTGTGAAACTCTGTCAAGGAGATTCTTCAGAATTCTACCTGATTACAGGCAGTATTTATACTGGTGAACAAGGAACTGTGGTTATTACAACCGTATTCGATGAGGTTACAAAGACACTCTCGTCCATATCTATTGATTATTACTAACCTAAACTTGCAGGTACTCCCGATGATTGGCGCAGCTGATTCCCGACGAGTCATGATTCATAACCACATGCTCATACCCGACCATGCTGAGTACGATGAATCTAATACTTATGTGTTAGAAAGATTCAATACTACAGCTGGAAATCCTGTCAAGAAGATTCTTCTTAAATTGAATCTATCTGATCACAGGTCGATCCTCACGGATCCGAAGGTTTCTCCAACCAAACCTGGGCGAATGACAAAGCCATATTCGTCCCCCTGCTTTATTGCTAACTGTTTTATGCAGGCTATTTAAAATGGTGGTGGAGGTCCCTGATTCCAGCTGGCTCACAAGATCCATAGCCACATGCTCATACCCGACCGACAAACATAAAGACATCATGAAAGCTCAAGTACATGTTTCAAGACTTCCGCTACTCTGATACCACACATCTTTCTAGAAGTGTCGAAGTGTTAAAGTTAAAGAATTTCAAGAAAGATGCAACATTAAAGCTTTTCAAGAATGGTATGAGCATGTCGGTCCAGAAGTCGCAAGTCCACAAGATGGCAAAGTTTCAAGATGGCAAAGAGATTGTGCTTGGTTGATGATCTCAAGATGCTCAAGATCACAATGTCAAATACAAGTTCAAGGAACAAGCTCAATCCAAGAAGTCAATGATCACTACAACATATTCACAAGAGAAAGTCAAGAGTACGAGCTAAAGACTAAAGATAAAGCATAGTATGCTAGGTTTAAAGTTTTTAAATTGGAGTGACCTCCCTTAGGGGGAGATTGTTGGAAACACGAAAAGTGTCGGTCACTTCCAAGTTGTAACAGGTCTTAGCTCGTAGTTAGTATAATGATTAGATTAGTAATCTAGTCCGGCCCAAGGCCAATGGGAGGCCCAACTTAGCCTATGGCCGGCCTTCATAGGAACTATATAAGTCCCTCTCCTAGCCTTGGAGAGGGTTGGTTGTTCCATTTTTCCATCATTTTCATTTATACAATTCATCCATTTTCCATCCAATCTCTCTCTAACATCACAACCCACATCTCACTCTTGTTCTTGGTTTGATCATAAGATTACTAGTATTCTTCAATAAAAGATGCACTTTGTAAAATAGATAGTTTCACGAGTCCAGGTTGATAAAAATGGAAAGTCTATGTTTTTAGAAAGGTCATGCCGAAATTTCGTAAACTTTATAAAAGCGTCAAAAATATTTTTTTTATTTTATTTTTTTCGTATCTTATTTTTCTTTTACAAAGGTGTGCGAATTTGTTTTTTTTGTTGCAAGAAACTGTTTATAACAGTTTTCTTTTTTCATTTTTATAAGTTATTTTTGGTCCTTTCTTGTTTTCCAAAAATTCATATACACCCAGTTCTGTTTTTGGTCTCAGCTTATTTAAGCTTATATCACAAGCTTATTATTGAGCTAATCTGTTTCTTTTTGGTTCCATATAGCTTGAAAAAGCAACAACTCAGATCCATGTTTTTGGGTATAGTTCAACCGAACGAGTTCAAAACTCAAGAACCGAACCAGTCCAAGCCAAGAAGAACCGAACGAGTCGAAACCAAGAGGGACCGAACGAGTTGTTTTGAGGAGGACCGAACGAGTGTAAAATCTTGTGGACCGAACGAGTGGAGACTATGAGAACCGAACGAGTGACCACCCTTAAAGGACCGAACGAGTTATAACAATAAGAACCGAACGAGTTTCACACTTTGTGGACCGAACGAGTCTTAAACAGCATGAACCGAACGAGTCTCAAATGAAGGAACCGATCTAGTTCCAAGCTTCATCAACGAACTAGTTCATTTATCAACCGATCTAACTCAGTTTTGGAGACCACCGAACTAGTTGATGACACATGAGCCGAACGAGGTAGAGTCGAACTAAAACAGCCGATCTAGTTCAAGAAGCAACAACCGAACAAGACTCAAACCGAGTCAACTCGGTTCTTACCGAGTTGACCCGGTGTAACTCACTGAGTCAACGTATCTAAGTCTACTCGATATAGAAATGATGATGGAGAGGACAGACTCGAAACCAAAATAATACAACCCCATATCAACAAACTCACAACCTCAACATCAACAGTCAACATCTCAAATCCAACAAATCTATTAAGATCTACGGACAAGCATAACATGGTGGCAATACTTACAAAAGTCTAAAGAGGAGAAGCATTTCATCAGACCATTGATTTCTGAATGCAGTCACATCCGTATGCCCTCACAGTAGAAATCCCCAACATATAAGTTGTTTCCTTTATTCAGCAATTTTGGAGAACAACTCCTCGCTTGGAAACAAGTGCAATGAGAGTGAGAGTAGAATTAACTGCTACAATTGATGGACAAGTCAAGACTCTTACTGAAGCCTCTCAGAGATACATCTTCAGTTAGAGGGACAATGGTGGTGTACTAATCTACCCAATCAGAGATATTTGACAGTAGCACTTTGCTCTAATGAGGTCTGGAACTGATTCTGAAAAACACCACATATTCAAGAAGGGTGTCATTTCTCTTCCGTTAGTAAAGTTTCGTAATTCACACTATCCTCCCCTGCTTAAGCCCTAGAGAAAAACTGGTTAGGGAGCATTTTTTTTGTAGATAGCAATATAGCAACAGCTATAATTTGTCTTTCACAGACAGAACTACAATTTTTCAAGAGCTAATTTTATGATGCTAATAATTAAGAATCTGTGAAAAGCCCACACAAGTTTTATTGATGTAACCTAAATTTATCTCAAATCTGTTTAAACAATGCAAAAGAAAACCCCACTAACCCAACCCCCAAACATAAACACAAACATATCCCTACCCTATCCTTACACAACTCAAGTCTTTAGTAATATGAAGAGGGTTTCAAGGGGTTATTCTGGAATAGATTTTGCTTTATTTCCTACTATGATCAGTGCACCTAAAACTTCTCCATCCAGAATAACATCTTCACCATCATTATCACCTCAACATACATCAGTTAGTACCCTATCAACCTCACAACCACCAAATACTCAACCCACACCTACTGCAGAGGAGGCTGTTCTAATGCCCCATGAATCACCTCTCCACAGTGTTCACTTACTTAGATGGGATGAGGGTAGTCTATCACTTAATGAATTAACAAATCTATGAACCTCATTTGTCTCACCAAAGTGCAGAGTTTTGGAGAGTGACATTAAAAGAAACCAAACAAACCTACAATTCTACTCTTACACAGCTTATTAGAAGAGTAAAGAAGTTAAAACATATTGTGAAGGCAAGCAAATCTAGAAAAAGGGCAAGAGTGGTGGAATCTGATGATGAAGAAGACTTGAAGGATCCTTCCAAACAGCGGAGGAGTTTGATTGAAGAGCTTGACATAGATGCTGGAATTACTAGTTTCCTCTACATGCTGAAGACTGAGGGTAGGGAAATAAATGATACTCAGATTTATGATCTACGCAGCAGAGCAATCTAGGAGTGTTAAGTGCAACAACCAATTCTATGCAGATGCCTCAACAAAAAGAAAGTGTTGAAACTGCTCAAACTTACACCAAAAGAAGAAGATATGTTAGTACTGGCAGTGGTAGAGTTAGTACTGCCAGTAGAACAGTTAGTACTGCTGATGTTAAAACTGCCAGTGAATTGGGTAGTACTACTGGTGTAAAGGCAAAAGACAAAGGGAAAGCAATTATGCAAGAATCTAAGCCTCCAAAGAAAGTCAAAAAGAGGGTTCAAGTGCGGATGAGTATGGATGAAGAGTTAGATAAGAAAGTGTTTGAGGAGGAACAAGAAAAAGCTATGGCAGAACAAGAATTTGAAACAGCTCTTGAAATTAAAAAACAGCTGGATGAAAGGGAAGAAGTTGCTGCTAAACCTACTCAAGCTCAGCAAATTGACTAGAATGATCCTGCAGTGTTAAGATACCATGCTCAACTGAATAAACCATACTTTGTAGCTGAAGTTAGGAAGAACATGGTCATGTACTTGAAGAATCAAGGAGGATACAAAATGAATTATTTCAAGAGAATGAAGTATGAAGACATTCGACCTATATTTGAAAAAGTATGCGATCAAATTTAATCCTTTGCACCCATGGATTCTGAGAAAGAAAAAGATAGTGAAAAGAAATGAAGTAGGAAGAAATCACTTGCAAGAAAAAGAGCAGGTGAAAAGCAAAGTGAAGAAAGTACAAAAAAGGCAAAAGATAGAAGATGATGTAGAGAAGGAATAATGTAAACCCTATTTGGATCTGGTTCTAAAAGAAGAATTTGCTATGGAAATTGAATCTTTATTAATGTATGCTTCAGTGCATTATTTCTTGATCCAGAAGAGAAGTCTTCTTTCTAACCAAATAATTTTTATTCTATGATTCTTTAAAAATTATTTGTGTTAACCACGGTGGTAAAAGTGTTGTTTGAAAATCAATCAAATCTGGATTTCTCATTAAAATTTGACACTCAATCAATGACTACTGCTCTTTCAATAGAAAACGGGTCATCGATTGAGGGAGAGAGTGTTTTTCAAATTTTATGACATCAAACGGACGTATTAAATCATCCTATACTTAAACGGAAACGGTTTTGTATTTAAATGGGGTTATAATTTGAAGGGGAGTTAATTTATTCTAACTCAAAGAGCCAAATGTGTCATTAGTTAGAAAGATTAGGGACTTATGTGCAATTTGCTAAATGTTTCCTAGCTGTAATTAACTACAAGGACCAGTTGTGCCATTTGCTAATCTTATTTAACCCTAAATACTTAATACCTAAAATACAAGAAGTTTGAAATCCTAGGGTCTAAATCTGCCAACTTTGAATAGCTGGGATATGGTTGTTAGGATTAGATGATTCGAGTTTTGTTAGGATTCAGAGCTTCTACATTTAGTATTGTTAGTTAGTTAGTTAGTTAGTACTGCCAGTATACTTAGTACTGGTAGATAAATAGTTAGTACTGCCAGTACATTGTTAGTACTGCTAGTTAGATAGTACTGTTAGTATAATAGTTAGTAATGTTAGTTATATAGTTAGTACTGCTTAAGTGATATGCATGAGTTATATTAAGAATAGACATGCATGATCACTTGACGCGTTTTGTAAGCCCATTAGGGTTTTCCTTAGTTAGATATAGATATCCAATAGAAGCAAAATAGTTATTCTGTAACCTAGGCAGAATATTTGCATTCAATATATATTCAAAGTTTAGTTTACATTGTTCTTCTTAGTATTACAAGTTAGATTCCACATAACTTGTAGTATTCATAATCATAGTTTCTCACATAGTTAGTTTGGATTTATCCAAGTTAACTAAGCTTTAACAAGCTAAGGAGATCTATTCATTAGGACTCACAAGTGGTATAAGAGCTTGTAGAGAAACATTGAATAAGAAGAACTCAACCAGATCTAGAACTCTACCTACAATACAAGATGTCTGGTGAAGAACCTGCACCACAAATGGCACTAGTAGAATCTCCTCAAATGGTGTCTACTGTAAAACTACCTATCCTCAAGAAAGGTGAATATACCCTTTGGAGCATGAGGATGGAGCAGTACCTTACAAACACTGATTATGTATTATGGCAAGTAATCATGAATGGTGATGAACCTGTGCAAACAACAAAAGATGAGAATGGTGTTGAAACTAAAGTACCTCCAAAGACTACTCAAGCACTATTGCAAAGACAAAAAGAAAGAAAAGCTAAAAGCATTATGCTTTTGGCTATTCTTGATGAGTATCAACTGAGGTTCCATACAATCAAGGATGCAAAGTCTTTGTGGGCTGCTATCAAGAATAGATTTGGTGGCAATGTTGAATCTAAAAAGATGCAGAAGAATGTT
>BQNB010134843.1:3148-18251 GCA_026074375.1 Tanacetum coccineum | reverse complement strand
GGATGACTCCCTCACTTCGTGTACAGGTGTACCGAAAATGTTGATAAATTCATCTTCGTCAACCTTTGCATTTTCTGCTTGATTGATGTTCTCAGTAGCAGTGACAGTTGGTTCTTGAGTTGTAGGTTCATGTGTTGTTTGAATATTCAATTGAGTTAAATCTGCAACAATGGCTGTTGAAGTAGATGGATTTGTGTTCGGTTGTTGACATTTATCAAATGCATCATCAGTAGGAACATCGAAAGACTTCAACACAACTAGAGTAGCTCCATTGAAATATTCATCGAACATCAGACCAAATAACATTTCTAACTCTTAAAGTGACGTTGTTACTGTCTCATCTGCTATGGGAACATTTTCTTGACTTTGAGGATCGGGACTTAAATTGTTATGTTCAAGTGCCATAGTCTGACAATATGGTGCGGGGTCAGAACTATTGTGATCTGACGTCATTTGAGGCAATTCGTCAAATTAATGTGAATAGTCTCGACTATCAATCATGTTATTTTGTTGTAGACTCTGTAACCTCTTGATTGAGTAGAATACCCCATAAAGTTAGATGCATCACCTTTTTCTTTCATCTTGTTAAGATTCTCACCATCTCTGACAATATAGCATAAGAAGCCAAATATGTGAAAGAATTTAATAGAAGTCTTTCTCTCATTGATTATGTGGTATGGTGTTTTCGCATGTCGAGGAACTACGTGTGTGAACAGTTTTGTCGGTGTAGTTGGTGGGGGGGGTTGGGGGGCGTGAGGGGGGTGGTTTAAACGGTAGGGGGTTGTGTATGGGGGGTAGTGGGTATTGTTTTTTGGGGTGGGGGGAGGGGGGGGTGGTGTGGGGGTGTAAAAAAAAAAAAAATCAAAAAAGATGTGGCTGGGGGTTGGGGTGGGTAGTTGTTGGGTTGTGGTGTATATTGGGGGGGTGCGGTGGGTTTCGTGGAGTGGTTGGGTGTGTGGGTATAAAAAAGGGGGGTAGGTGCGGGTTGGGGGGGGGGGGTGTGGGTCGGGGTGCAGTTAAAGAGGTGTAGCGTGTTGCGGGCGTAGTAAGGGGGTTTGTAGGGGGGGGTGGGGGTATGCGGGTAGGGTCGTATGGGGGTAGGGTTAAAGGTGGGGGGTAGTGGTGGCGTCGGGGGTGTGGTGGTGTAGTGTTTAGTCGGGTGGTGGTGTTGCCGAGGTGCAGTCGTTCTATGGTTGGGGCTGGGGAGGGGAGGGGTCTGAGGTAGCGGGGGTAGGGTGATAGGGGTAGGGGGGGTAGGGTGTTCCTGGGTGTGGTAAGTGTGGGGTATTAGGGTGGGGGTAAGGTGGGGGTCGTGCGGTAGCAAGAGTGAAAGGCAGAAGAATTTGTGCGGTTGGCCACCGAGGGAAGTGGGTGTGGTGGTGGGTGGGGTCGTTATTGGTGGGGGTGCTGGAGTGTTGGGTCGGGCTGGTGGGTAGTTTGCTGGGTGGGGTGGTGGGGGTTGGGGTGGGTAGTGCGGGGGTGGGGGGGTAAAGGGGGGGGGGGGTGGTTGTAGGCGGTAATGGGCGGGTGGTCGGGTGGTGGATAGAAGTCTTTCTCTCATTGATTATGTGGTATGGTGTTTTCGCATGTCGAGGAACTACGTGTGAACAGTTTTGAGTAAAACATGCAGTTGCAATTGCTTCAGCCTAGAAGAAAAGTGGAACTTTAGCGGCGCTTAGCATTGTTCGAGCAGCCTCAACTAGAGTACGGTTTCGTCTTTTGACAACGTCATTCTGTTTAGGTGAATTGACATTTTGTGTTCAAGACCTTCTTGTGAAAAGTATGCATGAAGAGTCTTATTCAAAAATCTGTGCCCATATCAGTTTGCACTGTTCTTACTTGAGCATAAAGCCCTATTTGAATCATTTAAGGAAATTGATGAGAACTTCTGGTGTTTTGTCTTTTGATCTCAAGAAGTGAGTCCATGTATATCTGGAGTAATCATCAACAATCACAAGTATATATTTTTTTCCATTAATACTTTCAATTCGCACTGGACCACATAAGTCCATGTGTAGAAGGTGTAATTGTCCTTTTAAGCTTGGGGTAGTTTTGGTCTTGAAAGAACTACATTTGGCTTTACTTAGCTCACAAGAAGAACAAAGATAATCTTTGACGAATTTTAATTTTTGGAATGTCATTCACAATATCATTCTTTGAAAGCAAGTTGATGGTGTCGAAGTTTAAATGTGAGAGACAACGATGCCATAACCATGCCTGAGACGATGAAGTTTTAGTCATTAAGAAAATTAGATTAAGAGATGTTGTTTCTTGAAGAGTGATTGAATATATATCTGGTCCACGAGAGCCTGTAAGAAGATCATTGCCTTTTAAATCACGAATATGACATGAAGATTTCCAAAAAAGCAACTTCTAAATCCGCATCACAAAATTAACCAACAAAGAATAAATTGTGATTCAGCCCTTTGACGTAGTAAACCAGTTTGATTGTGACGTTTCCTTGAACCAAATCTCTATATCTAAGAATCAGTGCAAACTGATCATTTCTAAACCGCACCATACCCAGAAATTTCTCCACAAAGTTAATTAGGATCTTGAGATTTTCTGTCATGTGCTTTGTGCACCTAGATTTGATGATGAATAGGATCATTTCTACAAGCTGCAAAAGAATTAGAAGACAATAGAGTGTTAGACAAGTTGGATCTCCTAACAGTATTGGGTTCTAAAATATTAGTAGTCCTAGATTCAGTTTTTAGGGGAATATTAGTATTTCGGGTTCACCTTTCCTTGCTTTAGACTTAGGTTACATTAATATCCTGGTGTGTAGCTTAGTGTTACCACCAATACATGTCTTACTAACATGCTTCATAGAGTCTCCTAAATTGTGGCGTACTTGGTTTCTGGATGTGGATTCTGATGCAAACGATTTTCCTATAGGGTGTTGCGACAGATTGGTTCACTGTTCGCTTGGGTTCTCTAGTACTAATAGGCACTATAATGGGCTTCTTAGTTCTAGAATTCATGCCATTACAACTTCCACAACTGACAGTCAAATGCACAACAACATAATGGCAGCAGGTTCAAGGGATCGTCCACCAATGCTTGCAACAGGACGATATGCACAATGGCGATCACGGTTCTTACGATACATTGATACAAGACCAAATGGTGATGCCTTACAGAAGTGCATTCTTGGTTGTAGTCAAATTTATATACGTAAAGAGTTATTAAATCTCGTAAGAATTCTTTGCCAAAATACTTCTCAACCAAGAGAAATATAAGGTAGAAATCTCACAAAATAAAACACAATTTGTATATTTTTATCCGGGAAGTACTTATCCTCGGGTCGTGTCCCAACGAAATCGTGAATTGAGAATTTAGGAATGATTCGGATTCGAGTTTAGAATAGTAAAGAGATTTTTGAATTTTTGATTAAACTACAAAATATAATAGCATGAATTAAAAACAATGAAATAGCGCGAAATTTAAATGCACAAATACGTAATAAACGCGAGCTAAAACTGAAATTTAAAAACTAAGACACGAATTTTAACAAATTTTATATCTAAAAATCACAAATTTAAAATGAAAATTTTAGGAAAAAGAATTAGAATTTTTTATGTATTTTTGAATTTTTTATGATTTTTCTAAGATCTCCCATCCTCTATAAATAGAAGAGAAATAGTTCATTTTAGAGTAGTTAGTTTTTGTATTTCAGTTTTTAAGTTTTTTTTTTCATTTTTAAGCATTTTTCAAATTCAGCTTCAATTACTTGTACGGTTGTTAATTCTACTTGTACTTCATCATTTTGAGCAATATATTCTGTTTTCAAGTCTTCTTATTCTTTGATTTCAAATTCAAGTCAATTGTACATTAATAAGCCCTCAATAAGCTCGTTTGAGCTTATTCATATTCATAAGCTCAAATTCATTTAGAATTCTGTCTTTAATGATTCATTTACTTTTTATAATCAATTTACATTCAATCATTTCCATTTGAGCTCATTTGATCAAGGTTTAGCAGCTTTATGAAGAAATAAGCTATTTTAGCTTATTGACTTGTTGATAAAGGTTTAGAGGCTAGGTAGCCGTTAGGAACACTTAAGATTCTACTTCTGGATATCTTAAGTGTGAAGATTCTTCAAAACTAAGGTTTCATTCTCTAAACTCTAATTTAGCATTTATATAGCTTGTTCATTTAGCTTATTTCAGAATTTGTTTGCTTTACTTGTGCTTAATCATGTTCTATTTTGTTTAGTTTACTCAGAAATTCAAAGGTTGTTAAGCTTTGTAGTTTAATCTCTATTAACTTTTATTTTTACTTTAATTCTGTCAAAAGTAGTATAATAAGCTAGTTGACAAAGTTACTTAATTCTCTAAATAAGCTGTAAGTTTTAGTGTCAAGAAAGTTCTAATAGACTAAAAATAGAGTAAGTGGATAAAAGGTTTCAGCTAGCTAGCTTTTAAAATAGATGTTAAGCTCTTTTTAGTTTTGACAGAATTTAGTAAGTAGTGTTTGGCATAAGGATGGTTTGACTCTTAAAGTCAACTAAACCTAGTTAAATCTCTTTGCTTAGTTGAGTTTAGTCTTTTTACAAGGTTTAGAATAGGTTTTAAAGATTAGTTTGCACTATTTCAAATCTTAGAGTCTAAAATCTCTTTTCCAGCACCAGGACAGAAGAGATGAGTAGGACATTTTAGGTTTTGATGTGCTTATAGTTCTTTGTTGTTAACTTTTGTTAATTAAGTTGTAAATGCACTTAGTATATTGTTTAGAAATCCTAAAGCTCAAACCTTAGCCTGCACTAGAACCTTTGCAGAAGCCTTCTCCCAAACACTCTTAAGAAAAGCATGTCAGCTAAATTGCACCTAAAGTCTTTTTTAACACAAAACATATTAAGCTTTTTTATCTACTTAACAAAATACCCTAATAAAGCTATTTAAGCAGTAAAACTACTAGCTTATTAGGAGAAATAAGCAAGTTTCTCTCTTAGGCTTATACTACTAGTTTTTATGACAGAATGTGAAAATAAGAAACTAACTTGATTTTAACCTAAGTAAACTTAAAACTATTACATCTATGAGCTGTCCTACGCTAAATGAAAACAGGATGACTTTAGAATTCATAGAGAAAGAAATTGCATAAGCAAAAAAAAGTGCTAAATTGAATTTGAGAAAAGTAAAAACCTGTAATGGTGTTGTCCTCCGCACTAAGCCACTCTTGTAGAGTGGAGTAGGCTTTAAAAACCTAACCTAATGGCAACCTTGCCTCTAGAAACCCTAAGCAATAACTCAATAAGCTATCTTCAGCTATTTCTTCATTAAATCTGCTAAACCTTGATCAAATGAGCTCAAATGGAAATGATTGCATGTAAATTGATTGTAAAAAGTAAATGAATCATTAAAGACAGAATTCTAAATGAATTTGAGCTTATTAACATGAATAAGCTCAAAAGAGCTTATTAAGAGCTTGTTTGGTAAAATTTGCTTAGAATTGAAATCAAAAACTTGAAAACAGAATATATTGCTCAAATTAGAGTGTTACAAGTAGAAATTACGAAAGTACAAGTAAATTGAAGCTAATGTTAAAAAGTAAAGAAAAATGCTTTAAAAAATGAAATAAAAAAACTTAAAAACTTGAAATAACAAAAACTAACTTCCTAAAAATGAGCTAATATCGTCCAATTTATGAAGATGGAAAGGAGAAGAAGAGAGCTTCTTGAATGTTTCCAAACCAAATCACACCCTTGATCATTCTCGAACTAATTCTTGGCCGTTTGATGAAAAGAATGAGTGTTTGACCATATCTTGATGCCACGTGTCCCAAGTGATGTGTAAGGGTGAATGAGCAGGCTTCGAGAGTTAGATAGAGCGGGGGTGGTTTTTTCGTAAAGGGGTTTTTGAATGAATTTGGGCAGGAAATTCGGTTATAGTGGTTAGAGTTGTTAAAAGGCGCTCCTTTTCTGTTTAAAAAAATTGGAGAAGTATTGGCAAAACTCGTCCCTTTCTTTTGCTCCGCCCGTTTGTAGTTATAAAGCAAGTTTCAAGGTGGCAGAATCAGTCCTTGTGTTTTCTTTCTTCTTTTTCTTCTTAATAATACAACTTTCTTCATTTAGCAACTTTAGTCCCTTGAACTTTTAAAACTTCAAATGACCTTTAAACTTTAAAAGCTTGTCATAATTGATCCTTTTGACTTTATTTTGGCTCTTGACTTCATTGTTTCTTCTTTTGACTGTCTTTCTTGCCTTGTCGAGCTGATCCGGCTGTGATCTTTGGCTGATTCTTCATTCTTTTTCTCGTCTCTTTCGTTCCTTGTCGGTTTTTGACTGTTTTTGCTTCTTTTTGTCTTTTCAATCCTTTCCTGCACAATTGGACACAAAAGCACACATTTTCTATTCTTTTGGCATTTTTATTGGCTTTTATTTGGCAAAATCCCCGGGTATTAAATGTACAATTAAGCAAATATCAAAAATTCCCCAAACTAAAGGAGTGCCGAGTCCCACGCAATGTTTCACAAGTGTACACTTTGTAAACTAACAAGTTTCCAAAATGCCCTTGTTAAAACCTTTTATGAATCACCTTTTAAACAACTTTCACTTTTCTCAACATTTAATCTCATGGAAACACATTAATGGCAATCATTGCAATTTTGCAACTTTTAGGCTCAGGAAATAGCTACTTCCCATAATAGAGCACAAAAAGGAAATATCGTCATCCTTGACTTTTTCACTAGACTAAACAAAGCTAATAAACAAGATCATTGTCAATATAAGTCCAAATGATTAAGCTCTTATACTTACAACTTGTGAACTTTTCACTCCCAGGAATAAATTAATGATTAAGATGTGTGCACTCTTTTTAACTCAACCATAGATCAATTTATCTTCATAGTTGAAATTCATCTAAGCTTTACAAATAAGCCTTGTGAGCTCAAATGTTAATAACATAGATAAATCTCGACTCAAAGCTAAAAGAGACTTGGAAACAAAACTTATAAATTGATTTGAGAAAATGAAATTTTTAACCATTCTTTTTATTTTCCATGTACTATAATTATTTTTTTGCAATAGGAATGTTGTTCTTAGTTCGAACCCCTACTTAGCCTTTCATACCAAATAGATATCGCAAAACAACAACCGGTGTTCTTATTCGAACCCCCACTCCGCTGCTAACGTTTGACGGGTATCCGCGACAACACCTTTTCCTACAAAGCCTAGAATCCAAAGTCCCTTAGTTGCAATCATCACCTAGGCCGCGCTCCCTAGTGATGAATGCCTACGAACCTTGATCCTACGTACATAGTTTTAATCCTTAGTTGCGACCCCATCCGAGTCTTTCTCTCAACAAGATACTGCCGAACGAATAAAAACTACATATAGCTATTTGTTATTCTATTTTTTCGAATGCTTCATTGGCACGAAAAATAATGCTTTTGCATTAGAAATGCTTCATTGGCATTCTTTTTATAATTATCTTTTTGATGAATGGAAAAATTTCATTTTAGAAAAGCAACTTATAAATTTGAAACCAAAAATCTTACTTACATATTAAAATGAATTCTTTTTCAAAATGAAGAACTTTTTCTAAAGACATGGTTGACTTAGCTAAATTAAAAAGGAGCACGTATGATTAAGTTGTGTTAAACTTAGGGAATTAAAAAAGACACAAATCATTCATATAACTTTAGGTTTTCCAAATAAACCTTGCTTAAACAAATACACTTATATTTAACTACATCATTTCTTGTTCTTCACATTTTAAAATCCAAAGCAATAGGATGTGAAAGCTTGCCCTACAAGAGGTAGGTTAAAGAAACTAGCTAGGGCATTTTTCACCCCGTCCAAAGTCAAAATTAACTCTATTTCTCACCAACGGACTACCACAAAAGTGTGTTTTCCAAACTTAAGGCTTACTTTTGAGCTTTTCTTGTAACAAAAATTTAAAATTTTCGGCACTTTTTTTTCACAAAAAGGTAATTCACAAAGATTCAAGACCAAGGTTTGCGTGAAAGTGCAAAGTCATATCGAAGATATCCTTCCCCCCAAACAAAAATGAAACTTTGTCCTCAAAGTTTTAAAAATAAGGGGTCAAAAGGAATCTTAACAAAATTCTATGGTCATGCAAAAAAATAGATGTTATTCGATAAAAAACAAGGATAAGAAGATTTCCTTATTTAAGAAGAGCAGATTGAAGACCATCAATGGAAATTGTGGGAATTGCATATGTCCTTCCACAATATTGAACCATGAATCTTCCAAAATCCGGAAAAACTAGACAAAAATCACAAACAACCAACAAGAAACGAAAAAGAACAAGCTTCCTCTCATCTTTTTTCATTGTTAGCTCAAAACATCGTAAAACGGCTTAGTTTTTGTTCACCGAGTACAAGCTATACTCGCCCCGAATTAATTTGCCTTGGGGAAGCAAAGAAAATAGAAAAAAAAAGGATAGCATGGGGTGGCCTCCCACGAAGCGCGGTTTTTATAGAGTCCCCTTCCGCGTTGACTCTTCCCCAAACTAGGTTTTTCATGGTGGATAATAGCAATGGTGAAGAAAATCCAAAAGGTGACAACCTCCCCAAACTAGAGATGAAAGATATACCAAAACATTTTTGATTCCGGGTTCAACAAACTTTTTAGAAAAGATTTTCATAATTGAAAATAAGAACCCGAAAAATGCTTTAGTAACATGAAAGTCCATTAAGGGTGGGTGGAGAGGGTCAAAAACATTAAGAGTCAAAAGAGCTTTAGATGGAGCTAACTCTTTTGAACTCTTGTCCTTAAAAGCATCATTATCAAAAATACCCGGATTAAAAATTTTATAAATCTCATCCCCGTGGAGTAAGATGTGGGTAAAACCTCGGGATAGGTGACAAATGGTAAAAATGTTCGGGTTGTGAGAACATTTAAATCATTGTTTTCTCCCTTATTAAGCAAAACATTATTTTCACCTCCTCCCGGGTCAAAGGTTTCATCATCATTAGAAAGATTGAACAATTCATCGACCATGGAAAGAAATTTCCTTTCAACTTGTGAAAAATTTTCCCCATAAGTATGTGAGTCATTAAACATGACCTCTACGGGCTCAACCTTGATGGGTAAAATATCGACCTCGGGAAGGGGAAAGAGACCATCGTCAAGTGGTTCCTCAAAGTAGAACGTCCCTTTCCGAGTCATCATGTATCAAATCCCGGAGAATCATATCACAAGATATATCAATCTCCTCCTTATTATCTTGAAAATCATTTTCAAACATTAGAAACATCCGGAAGAAGGTGTTTCATTAAGCAAATTCATCGAAAAACTTAATCTCTCTCCGTATTTCACAAGTTTCATTAATTTTCTCTTGAGTTGAAATACCTCATTTGAAAGACATCTTTCTCCAAAGTAATGATTTCCTCATCAGTTCAAAAAATGGATTTGAAAAAACATTTAAATTATCTATTTTTATTTTCCCCACTTTCGAACTTGACAGCTCATAACTTGAGAATCTTTGTTTTGGTCAAAAAGCACATGTTCAAAACTCTTGATTTAGATTCATTGAATTTCCATTTATAGAAATCTCACATTCCTTTTGCATCGTTGGACTCTCATAAGGGATAAGATTAAGAATCTCAACACTAAGACTTTTTAGTTCGTCTGACTTCCGTTTAAGGATATGTTGATTTTGCTCACCACCATTAAAGAGAATCCATAATGGGCAAATCGACATTGGTTATTCGGAATTTGAATCCTTTTCATTATTAAACTTCATTTGTGAAAATCTTCAATTACACCATTAGAAAGAATCGTTAGAACCTCTCTTGGGATTGAGAAGGAATGCTCGAACACTAGATTCGCATGAATCTTTTTGATGTTCAAAATGCACTTCTCTCTTTTTTAAAGAGTTAACTTTTCTAAAATCGGGACATCAGGGTGAATCGAATTTGTTGACATCATTCAATCTTGAAAACAAAAATCCACTAAAGATTTGTCAAATTTTCTCAGGGTACACCAATTTCTATGTAAATCCATATTAATGGCATGATATCCTCCCCATTATCCATTGAACCATCATGAGAAATATCCTGAGGGGTCGCTTCGCCTTAAGGGAATGTCGGGTGTAATAGGAGTATCATTTTCCTTTAATATCAATTGTCCCAAATAACCAATGGAATGTTATCATAAAAAGTGGAAGTAGGACTTAAAAAATCTTTCAACCAATTCATCAAAACGTTCTTGATAGCCCTCATCGTAAACACAGCGGAGAATAACGTCCTAGACCACTTGGGGTTGGATAAGGATACTCAACAACTAGATTCCCGTGAATCTTTTTGTGTGTTAAGATGCTCATCCCCCATTTTTAGAGAACTAACAGATTCCTCGGGAATTCTTTGCATTTCTCCTAAGGAAATTGTCTTACAAAACACTTTAAATCCCATTTAAGATGGATCAATGCGAGATCGCCACGACGAGTAGAAGCTTTAAAGGAAGAGAATTTTCGATTTTTTAAATACCTCTTTTCTTTTTACGTTCAGCTTCTAACGTCCTCCGGTCCTCTTTTCTTAGCGATTCGCTCTCTCTCTTCTCTTTGCTTTTTAATCACACTATCACAAAATTCTTTAAATGTATCAAGAAATTCTTGATTCTTTATTCTTTGTGCTTTCACTTTCTTCAAATAATTCAATGTCTCGTATATAACGAAACATTCGTGATCATGTGATACCCCCACAGTCTCTCAAAAGGGAAACCGTTTTTCGCACCATAATTGAGTACAACAAAAGTCTTTGTGAGAACCACGACAATACGAACAACAAACAACACGCGAATTATCTTGTAAATCATGTGGTGTATTACCCTCACCATCATGACAAGAATAATCCGAAAAGTGTGGAGGTGTGGTATAAAGATTAGGAGAACTAACTGTTAGCATTGAAATAATACTAACAATTGAAGCAATCTCCAATTAACAAGGTTGAAACCACACCTCGCAACAAGTCGAAACAAACGACAATGCGGAATTCTTTTGTTTTCTTCCGCATTGAAAACAAGGATAAAACCCCGAATGGTCGACATATAAGAAAGAAATCCAAAATTAGAGGGATTTGCGGAGAAGAAATTATATGGATAAGATAACGAAGAATATTTTGGATTTTATATATTTTTCAATTTTTATAAATTTTTTTATTTATTTATTAAGGGCCTAAAATTCTAAGAATGAAAAAAAAATATCGAGAAAGAACTCAACCAAAAGATCTTACTTCACTCACGGTAGCTCCTTAACCAACTAACACACCAAAGAGAGCGAGAAAAAGGGCAGAGCGATAGCTCTTTTAAGAATAACCCTTGTCCCTGAGGCGATCCGAAGACCCGGCCTGCCTACACTCTCTAAATGAATACCAGCTAACTAGAGGGTAACCTACCAAGTGATTGTCAAAAATGGGAGGTTTTGATCTTGTTGCATTATATTATGATAAACTCTTTATAGTATTATTTTATTGTTGATAATCGTTTTAAAGGAAATGTTTTTATATTCTGGAGATATTATTTTTTCTTATTTTTATTTTATAATAGAAAGAAAAATTTTTTATACTTTTTTATTTTTGATTTTTTTTGTGTTTTTGATTTATATAAGCAAGAATTAACTTTCCTTCACGGTGAAAAGGATCTTCTCAACTTTACTTCAACGAATATCCTCAAAAATCGTTCACGACTTCCCCGGCAACGGCGCCAAAATTTGGTTTGTAGTAAAACAAATTCAATATACGTATTATATTATTAATCTCGTAAGAATTCTTTGCCAAAATACTTCTCAAACAAGAGAAATATAAGGTAGAAATCTCACAAAATAAAACACAATTCGTATATTTTTATCCGGGAAGTACTTATCCTCGGGTCGTGTCCCAACGAAATCGTGAATTAGAAAATTAGGAAGATACGGATTCGAGTTTAGAATAGTAAAGGATTTTTTTTAATTTTTGATTACACTACAAAATATAATAGCACAAACTAAAAACAATGAAATAGCACGAAATTCAAATGCACAAAACGTAATAATGCGAGCTAAAATTGAAATTTAAAATCTAAAACACGACTTTTAACAAATTTTATACCTAAAAATCACAAATTACAATGAAAATTTAGGAAAAAGAATTAGAATTTTTTAATGTATTTTTTGAATTTTTTATAAATTTCTAAAATTTAAATGATTTATCAAAATAAACTCTTCTAAAAATTAACACTAAATTTTCTTTATTTTCAAAAATGCTAGATTTAAAATTGAAAATTAATGCAGAAAAGATCAAAAATTTCCACTAATTTTCTATTCTTATTATTTTTCGTAAGAAAAAGAAATTAACTAAATTCATATTTTAATTTCTAGAAAAAACAAATTAATGGGAAAAATAAAAGATCCAATTATTCTGTTAAGCTACTTTTCAGGTAAAAATAAGCTAGGCTAAGATGCTTAAGATTGAAAACTAAATGACTTTCTATAAGGAACTAATGGAGTACAATTAATATGCTAAAAACTAGACTCTAACTCCTAATGATGATTTCTCAAAAAATACTAGAATAATGCATAGCAACAACAGCTTTGACTGTTGTTGCTGATGCATTTGGCAAATACAAATGAAGCACAGGCTTAACTTTGAAATGAAAACTCATTAAACCTACTAAATTCATGAATCTAAACTTGCTCTAAACAAATATGAACACTAAAAAACTATAAATCTCTTTTAAGCTATAAACTTCTCCACCATCAAAAGTGCCCTGGTGCTAAGATCATTTTCAAGAGCTCTAAACTTTCAATTCCTACAAAGTGACTTCTAAAAGCTTTTTAACTTTCTATAACAAGATCTATTTCAGCTAAAGGAAAGAATTTGACACAATAGAGTTGACTTTAGGAGTCATACAATCCTTATGCCAAACACTACTTACTAAATTCTGTCAAAACTAAAAAGAGCTTAACATCTATTTTAAAAGCTAGCTAGCTGAAACCTTTTATCCACTTACTCTATTTTTAGTCTATTAGAACTTTCTTGACACTAAAACTTACAGCTTATTTAGAGAATTAAGTAACTTTGTCAACTAGCTTATTATACTACTTTTGACAGAATTAAAGTAAAAATAAAAGTTAATAGAGATTAAACTACAAAGCTTAACAACCTTTGAATTTCTGAGTAAACTAAACAAAATAGAACATGATTAAGCACAAGTAAAGCAAACAAATTCTGAAATAAGCTAAATGAACAAGCTATATAAATGCTAAATTAGAGTTTAGAGAATGAAACCTTAGTTTTGAAGAATCTTCACACTTAAGATATCCAGAAGTAGAATCTTAAGTGTTCCTAACGGCTACCAAGCCTCTAAACCTTTATCAACAAGTTCAATAAGCTAAAATAGCTTATTTCTTCATAAGCTTCCAATACATGATCAAACTGAATTCACTTGATCAAATTGAATGTAAAATGATTATAAAAGAGTAAATGCATGATTAAATCAGATTTTTAAATGAATTTGAGCTTGTGAACATGAATAAGCTCAAAAGAGCTTATTGAAAGCTAATTAAGTGAAAATGGCTTGAACTTGAAAAAGTAAAGCTGTAAAAGCTTAGGAACTGAATTGTATTGCTCAAATGAGTGAGTACAAGCTAAAGTAGCAAAGGTACAAAAGCTTAAAGCTGAAATTTAAAAGCTGAAATTAAGCTAAATTGGAAATTTGAAGAATTAAACCTGTGACAATTGGAGTCTCAGACCTTAAGTCACTCTTGTAGAGTGAGTGACTTAAAAGAGCTTAACCTAATGGCACCTTGCCTCTAGACCATAAGCAATAAGCTCAATAAGCTATTTTCAGCTTATTTCTTCATTAAGCTGCTAAACCTTGATCAAATGAGCTCAAATGGAAATGATTGAATGTAAATTGATTATAAAAAGTAAATGAATCATTAAAGACAGAATTCTAAATGAATTTGAGCTTATGAATATGAATAAGCTCAAACGAGCTTATTGAGGGCTTATTGATGTACAATTGACTTGAATTTGAAATCAAAGAATAAGAAGACTTGAAAGCTGAATGTTATTGCTTAAAATGATGAAGTACAAGTAGAATTAACAACAGTACAAGTAATTGAAGCTGAATTTGAAAAATGCTTAAAAAAAATGCTTAAAAGGTAAAAAAAATTAAAAACTGAAAAACAAAAACTAAAAAAAACTCTCTAAAAGTGAACCCTAAGCATCTATTTATAGAGAATGGAAGAGGAGAGGAGAGAGATTCGTGAAGCTTCCAATCAATCTCAGCCGTTGATCCTTTAACTTTGATTTATAGCCGTTTGATGGAAGTGATGAGGTGTTTAGACCAATTGAGGGTTGACACGTGGGCGTTTTGTTGTAGAGAGGGATTTAGAAACGATTTCCAGCAATATAGAGGAGCGGGGAGTGGTAATTCACGAATTGGGTTGTGGGAAGTTTTTGGCGGGAAAAACGGTTGAGGGTTTGTTGGGAGGTTTAAAGCGCGCTGGCTGTTTGTATGTATGGAGAAATAGCACTTTCAGTCCTTGTCTTTGCACCCTTAATCTTTAAAACTTCCAATTAAGCCCTTGAAACTTTGCACACTTGTCACTAATGGCCTTTTTGACTTTATTTTGACTCTTGACTTCATTGTTTCTTTCTTGACTGTGTCGGGCTGATCCGCTGTGATCTCTGGCTAGAATTCTCGCTCTTGCTCTTGACTTCTTTGTCTTTTCCCCGTTACTTGTTGTTTTTGATCGTTTTCGCTTCTTTTTTTCATTTCAATCCTTTCCTGCACAATTGGACATAAAAGCACACATTTTCTATTCTTTTGGCATTTTTATGGCTTTTATTTGGCAAAATCCCGGGTAATTTAATGTACAATTAAGCAAATATCAACCCGCGAGGGGGATACATGCTTGTTACAAACTCTTTTACATACTCGTTTATCTTATAAAAATGTGATTACTTTTCAAAGGCTTAATGAATTCATAACCCCATATTTCAATCTTTTGAATACTTTATAAACCTGTGATACCTGATATAAACCATGAATGCAAGTATTTTCTAAATGTATGCTATCCAGATATATTATTGCCTAAGTAGCTTCCAGTGCCATTATTTCCATATCATGAATCATTAATTACTTGCATTGCGA
>BQNB010134842.1:0-12496 GCA_026074375.1 Tanacetum coccineum | reverse complement strand
GTTTCAGAAGGTGTAGGATATTGGTTTACTGGTTTCTCAGGTGTGACAAGCGTTAGAAACAAGCTGGGATTATTTAGGTGATTTTCGGTGGTACTGTAGCAACCGAATTCGGTGAATATCCTAGGCAAGCATCCTGATTTTCGGTCCATTATACTAGGGTGGTTTTTGGTTCCATATTCAGGTTGTTTTGGTATACAAAGGTTGTATTGGGTACACGTGAAGTAGGACTAGCATCCGGGCGCATTCGTTGGACGTGTTTGTGTGAGCACTCGTAGAGGTGACAATTTAGTCAATATGTTTCGTAACATTTGCTGGTGACTTCGAGGGTTAGTTTCATGTTTTCCCTTTTGTTTATTTATTGTGTGTTAATCATATGCATCTTACTTGATCCATATCCGCTGCGTACTCGTGGCTGTTAATGGTTAACAGTTTATCAAATTCCAACAATACGAACCTGCATTGCTATACTTTATCATAATTATATTATTAATTAATTAGCATATTTAGTTTCCTTTATTATATTTTCTTAGTGAACAAGTTAAGTCTAGGGCATCTTTCATTATAAATGGATGATTAAGACTGTAATTCTTATGATGCTGAATAAAATATGAAGTATTGATTTATAAATCAATTGGGGGTCGGTTTATCTCATTAATATAAACCATCGGGGGGTCGGTTTATCCCACTAATATAAACTATTTATCTTATTTTCTTCTCTTTATTCTATTATCGATCCTGTTCATATCAATTGGTATCAGAGCTGTTTCGATTCTAGGGTTTCACAAAAAGAAAAAAAAAACTTCTTCAAAGTACTGTTCACGGTAAAGTTACTGTTCATACCGGGAGACACTGTTTACTGCTGCCTGCTGGAATTTCTGTTCATCATCAGATTACTGTTCAACCAAAGTTCTGTTCATACGAGAACTTTTGAAGTCAGATTAGTCATGACTAGCAAGGAATATCAGACATAAATAGAAGAGCGAATTTATAACGTCGAGAACAAATGGGAGGCTATGAGAGCTGAATCAGCCCGTAAACATGAAGAGCTTATAGATCTACTGAAGAAGTTGGCGATTTCAATAGGTTGCGCTAAGGAGGTAGAAGAATGGGAGATGTGGCGTGATCTAAAAAAGAGCTCAAGAAGCATCCGAAGATATAATATCAAATCCCAAATCACAAATCTGTCACTGAAGATTGTGATGATGGCTCAAGACCGGAGGAAAACCTGGTGGTTGCATCTTCTGATGAGGAAATTGTAAAGTTTCCAACACAACCTGCCATAACTGAAATAAGTGGAGAAGATGGTAGTAATTTGGAGGAGTTTCTGGATGTTTTAAGAAGGGATGAAGCTGATATTACGGGACGAGTTATGGCAGTAGAAGATGAGCTTCTTATGATGCTAGGATCAGATCCAAACATCATTAAGGAAGATTTCTCTAATGAACTTGATGGAAAACATTCGGAAGATGAAAGTAAGCCATATCACAACACACTGAGATGGCAGATTATAAAGTTAAGTTGGGGGTGCGTGATCTCTCATGGACAAATTTGTACGAATGTTTGGTTGAGACAAGAACTGGTTTGTGCGCAAAGAAGAACATGTGCGCAAAGAAGAACATGGGATCCTGGAACATTATCAAGCGACACCTTGAGGACAAGGTGTTTTTGGGGGCGGGAGTATTGATACGAACCTGCATTACTATACTTTATCATAATTATATTATTAATTAATTAGCATATTTAGTTTCCTTTATTATATTTTCTTAGTGCACAAGTTAAGTCTAGGGCATCTTTCATTATAAATAGATGATTAAGGCTGTAATTCTTATGACGTTGAATGAATATGAAGTATTGATTTATTAATCAATTGGGGGGTCGGTTTATCTCATTAATATAAACCATCGGGGGGTCGGTTTATCCCACTAATATAAACTATTTATCTTATTTTCTTCTCTTTATTCTATTATCGATCCGGTTCGTATCAATGTACCTACATGGCTATGTTCTTAATAACCGCATTGAATAGTTCATGGATGCATAAACTAGTATTTATAAGATGATTCGACCTGAGACTTACCACACATGCTACCACGAGTAAATGTCAATGTTCCTGCTGGAGAAAGCCTTGGGGTTTGACCCTTCCAACCCCACTCCACAAATGGAACGGCTTCATCAATGTTGTAGCCACTTGTCCATGTGACTGTCATCTGCATCATATACAAGAAATCATAGAACCTCCTATATCATTTCACTAAAAAAAATGATATAAGTAATAAGTTGTAACATATTGACAAACTAACTGCTCTTAAATAAATGATAAACTTGCGAAAAAAAAGGTTCCAGGCCAACCTTCCGCCCGAATCACCCATTTTCCCCTCTACATGTCTCCAAAGCATGGTTATCAGTCTAACTATACTGTGTATGCATGAAAAAGAAAAATACAGAATATTTTCCAAAAAAAAAGTACCTCGTCCCAAGCCTTTCCATGAGCAAGTCTTGGATAAACAGGAGCCTTAGGGTTTGCAAATGATATAGGATCTGAAACAGCCACCACTTTCGGCTGTAATACAATCAACATAATTAGTTATAGGATAGTAGCATTAACAACTACCAGATTACGTCATCTATGACAAACAAAATGGATAAAAGTAATTGACTCACGTTTTCCAACCCTCCAGTAAATAATACAAAGGCGAAATCTGCACGTTGATTGATAATTTGGAAACTCAATGTAGTTTTCCCTGTCGATATGTAATTGGAACTGGACTGGTTCGCAAACATGTACTGTTTAAGAAATGTTTCATGTGATATCAATCTGGTTAGAACAACCCATGTAAAGGAAGTTTCTTAAATCTCGAGACCTGAATTGACTTGAGACACCGACCTTTATCGGGGCTGTGCATATGCAAGGAGCCTCGTGCGATTTGCCAGATTCAAAGTAACAGTCTGATGCACTGCCATAGTGACGAGCTTGATCAGAAATTCAAGATAAACATTTTAAAAGGCAGACAAAACTGTTCAAACATAATGCAGGTATCTAATAATTATATATGAAAATTACTTGAACTTTGCTGGTGAAAAAACTCCAACCCAGTCATCGTTAGATGGCTCTGGGTACTTGAGCTCCACGTTGACCCATGCAGTATCCTCACCCTGTTATCATATATAATTATATTCCAATTAATCATAAATTGCGGGAACACGTTGAAATGCAACACAGATGAACTAGAGACTTCTAGTTAACAACCTAGGTGCCGAAACAAACAGTGTTCCCTTTATCTAGTTTGTCAATGCCAAGGTCCTGAAAACCAATAAACTATTATGTTGGCTTTCAGGTTCAGTTGAGGTAGTAACAAGGTACATTTATTAACTATCGTTGCACAAAAATCTTGTCAACTAACGACCTATACAATTTACAAAACCTCAAATGTATTACGTATTTAGCAAAACCAATGAGATCAGTTCCAGTTAGAGCATCCATATAAGGACTTTTGTTGACCATAAGAGTCCATTTCGAGACCTTGTATTAGTATCACACTAACTTTTGAAAATGCGAAGATTAGATTTCGGTGACTATGCAGGATGATAAAAAATAACACAATTTGTCGGATTATCCTGGACAAAAAAAAAGCAATTGGGAAAATGTGTAAACTTCGAACAGCCAAAAAAATTAATCTCAGCGGAGTTACAGCCTTACAGGTCCGGGCCATCTTGACCGTCACGTCTTTCATTCTATTTCACTTACAATGTAAACTGCATGACATCTAGGATAACCATCAACCACGCGCTGTCTTAGGTAGAAAATTTAAATGTCTTAGTATAATTAAGAATTTTGGCCAAAACCAAACTTGGCAGCCATCCGACGTGTTTTATTCCTAATGCGATATTTCCAATATATAATAGTTTACTCTGCAGTATGTGCCCACTATATGTATGATTATATATGTATCTCGTATGGTGTTCGATTTCTAAACACAATAGTCAAGGGGAGGATTTGCTCAAGTATTGTCTAATCGACTAGAATAGGAACCTGGCCAAAACACTGCTTACTTGAAAGTTCTTATCGCTTAGAAATAAGCAGGTACTAACCTGCTTATGTTAATTCCTTAGTTTAGTCTAAAATAAGCAGTTTCATCCAAACTCTCAAAACTGATTATCTGCTTATAAATAAGCATATAAACACTAAGCAATCCCAAACATCATAGGAGTAGTCAAAGAATAATCTTTGCGAGTTCAACGACCAACTTGTAATTATAGCAAGTTGTATACATACTCAAGACTACAACGGGTACTACTACACTAAACCGCTAACAACTAACAAATTCCGCTGTAGCACAATCAACCAAAAATAAACTGCTAAATACTAAGGTAGGCGTGCTTGTTTAGGCTTATATATTTTAAACTTATGCGATTCCGGCTTATATTTTATAAGCCCTAATTTTCTGGCTTATTTTGTGAAGTTTGGGCTTATATAAGCTTATTATATCATAATAAACTTACATAAGCCCATAGGTGTCAAAATAAGCCGGAAAATTGTGGCTTATGAAATATAAGCCGAAACCAAATAAGCTCAGTTTTAGCTTGTTTTCCGGGCTTATGGGCTTATTTTTGAATTTGGAAAAAAGGCGATAAGCTCAGTTTTAAGAGTTTATGAGCGTATTAACTTGAGCGTATGGCTTAGCTAGCCATAAGCTCAACTTGATAACTGATAAGCTCATGAGCTGTTAAAATTGAGCTTATCAGGTTTTTACAATTCAAATATAAGCCTATAAGCCGGGAAATAAGCTTACCAGACATTAACCAAAATCAATGATCATACCTTCAACCCAAGAAGCACAGGGTCCACCTTAACATGAGCCAACTCATGAAGATGAATAAAAGCTTTATGAATCTTAATCTTAGCTATTGGTTGCTCATCACTGGGATACCCACCAAGATTCCCACTTGTTATAAAAGAATTATATGAATAACCATCACAAACATCCTTAAAAAACACTAAAAACAACAAAAAGACTCTGATCATATAATTCATTGTTGGCATTTTATCAAACAGTTGGTGTGCACATGCTCCAAAATGTTGAAAAAACTTGGATTGATTAATGAGGATATGGTGGGATACAGTTTTGCTACCTACTTCAAGTTCGTGATTAAAATAAACTTACATCAGTTTTATTAATTAATGCTAATCAATCAATCAGGTATGGAAGATGTTTGACATTTTCTAATTGGTTTATTGGCCGTTATACGTGACACGTGATTTTTTATATTTTCACGAGGTTTGCGACATTCTTGCGTTTCATCGGGCTAAGTTTGCGGTGAAAATTTTGATTGTTACATTCTTTTTGTATTTTTTTTTTCAATAAGAGTTGTATAATTTAACTGTTATGTTTTAGGTGGTTGTTTGTAGTTTGAATTGTGATAATGCTCATACAATCTCTTGCAAACTTATTTTCACATCCTTATTAGGTATAGTATAATTGAAAAAGTCTGTTGTTGTGTTAGGTAGATAATGTGTATGTTGTTAAATAATGTGTAAGTAGTTTGATTGTTTGGATGTTCTGGTGTTTAAAGATGGTTAGCGATCCGTTACCCGTGCGTTGCATCGGGCTTAGTTTTTAGGTAAAATTGGATTGCTAAGCTACTTTCTCCAATTGAGTAATGTATTAAACAACTCGTGAACATATTTTTTATAAAATGATTTAATTTTGAATAAATAAATTTGCTGAGAGCATTATTAGTTTTGTCTGTTTTAGCGTCTCACCATAGAATCGGTTTGCGTACCAATTGAACCAAATGGCTGTTATGTTTCGGGTCCGTTAATGTAACGGTTTTTGTGTTTTAGGTTCTTTTATATTTAAAATATCATTTTAAAGGGTTTAGTTTGTGCCTCACTTATAGAATGGGTGTTTAGTTTGTGTTTTTTTAAAAAGAAGATGGGTTTAGTTTGTTCCAGTTAGAGAATTGTGTTTCTGTATATGTGATGTGAATAGCATTTGCAAAGATTGTTAGTAACGGCGGCTCGTCTTCTATAATCATGATGGTTCGTCGGTTGATTTTCCACCACACATTTCCCTTTATATATTCCTTGCCTTCTATTGATTCTTCATTCCATCATCCACAATCTCTTCCACTCTCATATTCTCCTCGACAACCACTAACAATCTATTCGAATTTATTTTCTTTGCAATGGCTGCTCCAGGACCTGCTAACATTGTTGCAAGGCGTGTCACTGACGATCTAATCGCTTTCAGTGGTGAAACTGCTCCTCCAAGGTACATGAAGTTCTTCCTGACTCAAAAGCTTGCTGAAAGCCGTCGCTTTGTGAATCGCATGCGTGAAGAGGCTGATAATGCTTTTTAGAATTTGGTTTTTTTAAATGGTTGTTAGCACTTAGCGAAATATTATGTTTGTAGGTTTTTGATGAAAGGCATGTTTGAATTGAGGGGAGTTATTTGCTTAAATTATGAATGTCATGTGCTTAGTTTGTACACTTTTAAAGTTGGAGGATTTAGTTTGTTTTTGTTATTAAGTTTTATGTTTAGTTTGTGACTTCTCGTTTCTCCTGTTTATTCGATATGACTGTCATTTAAATCCATTACAATTACGCCGCCTGAAATCCCATCGTCATGATAGTTCAGATGGCCTCTCTCCACCACATAAATCCCCTATATATATTACCCTTTTATTGCCTATTGATCATTCACCATTCCACTTTTTATAAACATTTAGTCAGTCATCTTCCCCATTTTATTACTCACTTCACTGCAACTCTTAGTTTCTCCCAATATCTTGTATTTCACTCACCTTGATCAGCAATGGCAGCACCTGGAGCAGGAAACCAAGTTGCTAGGCGTGTGATTGACAACCTTGTTGATTTAAGCGGGGAGACTTGTCCAGGGTTATATGAGGTTTTTCAAGGCTCAACAACTTGCTGAAACACGCCTCTTTGTTAATCGAATGCATGAAGAAGCCTAAACTTTCAGGAATGTGATTGGTCAGTTGAATGCACTCATTGCTGAAATGGAAGCTTTTGAGGATCAGGGCAAGGTATTTGACACCTTGATGGGTATCACGGATGATAGGCGTGTTGAGGAGACTAAGCTGGCTGGGTTGAATGACTTGATTACTCAGGGAGAGGAGGAGATTGAGATGAAAGAAGCACAGCTGGAGGTGATGGATGGTTGAAGCTCTGCTGGCTAAAGAAGGGGATGGATTTCTTTTGTTTTGTTGGTCATCTTTTATCTTTGTTTAGTGTTTTGAATGTTTAGGGTTTGTTTGTGGTCTATGTTTTTATGAAGCATGAAAGTTGTATGGATCTTTTTTTTGTTAATGGAAGTGAAAGTTATAGTGTTTATTAAAAGTAATGTGTTTCCTCTGTTGTTTAATGTATGTTGGATTTTGTTTTCCAATTTTTATCCATAGTTAGTTATGTTTAATGCCGCGATCTATGTAGATTTTAGGCGGATGTCAGACATAGGGGTTCGTTATCTTGTTATTTGTTGTTTGATATGTGATGCAGAATGTCATTTTTGTTCAGTTTAGAGATAGGTTGTTGTTTGATATGTTGTTTGATAGTGATGTTTAATTTAGTTGTTCCCATGTTCTGGCGAGATGACCAAAGATATGGTTTTTTGTGTTTGTTATTGTTTGATGAGTTTGTGTGGCAACCTTACATAACCTTGCAGCACTTGGGGTATGGGTGGCAGATAATGCTTTTCAGAATTTGGTATGTTCGTTAGTTGTTTGGCAAATTGATCCTTAATTGTTTACTATGTTTAGGAGGCTAGTAACGTGTGTGTTTTTATGTGTACATGTTTGTTTAGAAGTTGCGCAGTTGAATATGGTATCTGTCATGCACAGTTTGTCGCAGTGTACACCTATGTCACCGTTGTCATTTATGCAGAGGTGAGTGCATCTCGCACTTTATGGTTTCTTCTAATAAGGGTTGTATTTTGTTTTTAAATGATGGATGGGTGGTTGTTTAGAATGTATATATAAGTAAATTTCCAATTCAGGAGTATGGACGGATAATGGACAGTTTACGTTTTTGTAAGAGTTGTAGTGTTGGGTGCGTCATTAATATGTATATGGTGTGTTGCCTGAAATTTCTGTGGGGTAACTATTTCGTAGTAAACATGAACACCGAATGGCAGATAAGCAAGTTCAGCACATTACCTTTTAATTTGTAAACCATGATCCATTAATTCACAAAGTTAAGGTTGCAGGAGTTACAAAATAGTGAGTCCTTTATTTTAATGACATTGATAGTTATGTCTTTCCAGTTTCCTCTCGGAAGATTAAAGGCCCCTAAGGTTTGTTATTTATATGTATGTTGTTGTGGAAAGGATTGTATCATACACACATATTCAGTTTGTTACCTTTATTTGGTATACATGGGGCCTTTTTTTATATTGGATAAGTTGTCGGAGGTTGATGAGTCCCCTCGATTGGCAGATAAGATGAAGTATGTGTTTGGTCGTTCGCGCGCTGAAGATGAATCTTTTGCCAAGTTGGTGTGTGATCTTTGTTTTGCACTTAGAACTCGTGAACAGAAGCTGATGCTGTAGCCGAGTTATAAAGGCGTTGGGAGAGCGAAAGGTGCTGCAAACCAATTCGAGCATAATGAAAGAAAATTGTTGCTCGGGGATGCGAGACGCCAGGGGAGATTTGGAAACACTATTTGCACGTGCTCTATTGGGGTCAGTCTTAAGGATGGTTTTCGTTGCTGATATGGAGAGAAGCGTAGGGTAAACATAAGGGGGCTGGTGTTCCGTTTTATCTGTCCTGAATCTGAGTTATCGATTTTGTTTAGGTTGAATAACGGTTGTTTTCTGGTGTTTGTCGTTATGTAATGATGCTTTTGGCGTACGAATAATAATAATATGGTTTTGAGATATTTACATGTTAAAAATTTCTATTATGCCTTTTTGTTTCTATTAATGCAATATACTGTTATCCTATTGTAAAGATATTGTAATCTAAATTTGCTATTGGAAAATGTGTCTTTTGTATTTTGGTTAGTCTTAAGAGCAGCGTGTTTGTTGTTAAAAAATGGTTGGGGTTATTCGTTTCTGCGTTTTAGTTTTGCCATTGTGAACGATAGTTAGAAATATCAATTGGAAGGTTGTATGGTATAGAAATCCTACCGGAAGTGTTTTTTCTTTTCCCAGTGTAGTTGTCGAATCTCTTGATGCAAATTTTCTAATTATTAAGCTACCTGGCATATGTTCATAAGGATCTGCAGTGTTGGTGTGTGGTCATTTTGGTTATGTACTTCTGATAAGGCAGTGTAGCATTTGGTTTTTTAAATTGGGTCGATGTGGTGAATTTGTGGCACTACATGTGTGTCTTACAAGGGGTGAGTTTATTTGTTTTTGTTTTAAGTTGTATACTTTATAGGTGACTTTTTTTCCCCACCAATCAACCTAATGGTAATTCGTAAGCTACAGTATTTTGCAGTTACTATAGCTGTAGAGTTACAAAAGATTTATAGTTTTCAGTTAGTTGTAATTAAGTAATTAAAAGTTGTGCTTTAAGTGTTTTATTTTATCAATGTAATAAATGTTTTGGAGGCTCATCACTACTTTTACAATGGTGATTAATGTTGGCCTATTTATAATGCCAACTGTATTGTAACTTCTCATTTATTCTGGCATCTAATGCCTCTGCTATCCAAATCCAAAAGTTAATTTAATATTTAGCAATGGCAAACCGTTGATCTGTTGCAAGCGTACATTGATGAACATTAGCTGAATTCAGTGTGGAAACAGAGATTCCTAAGTCTATGAAATTCTTTAAACTGAAACAAATTTCTGAAGCCAGGTGTTTCATTAACGTCTTGCGTGATAAAGCTCAGCAATCAAAGAATTGTCTAGCTCAGTTGAATGCTATGATTGTTGAAATGGAGGCCGTGGATGATTCAGATGAGGTTTATGACAGCCTGAAGTGTTTGAGGGAGGATATGCTACCTGAAAACGATAAGCTAATGGGGTTGAATCAGTTTGTTGCTGATGCGGAGGAAGACATTGAACATGAAGAAGTCAATATTCAAATGTTGAAGCTGTCTGGAAATCTGAACAGGAATGGATGGGGCATCTTTTGTTTTGGTGGTTATGTTCTAAGTCTGTTTAGTGTTTTCAAGATCTAGTTTATGTTTCTACTTTGTTTGCAATATGGAATTTGTGTGCATCCTTTTTTTTGAATAAATATAAAAATTATGGGTTTAATCTAAATGATTGTGTGTTGTTTATTTTGGTAATAGTATTTTGATAATTGTTAGAATGGTCCAACTATTTAAGTGATTGTCGTTAGTTTAGAATGTAGGATGTATGGTCTGGTTATGTTGATAAATGGACTGGCGCAAGGAAATAAGGGACTACTGCAAGGAAGCCAGAGAAGCTAAAATTGTGTTGCGTGGAAGTATGTTTTAGTCTCTTTGTTTTTTTTGTATGGCTTAATGGTGTCGATGGTGGTCGAGAAGTTTATCCACACTCCTATCCAGTTGCTAATCGGAGGGCTCTGTTTATTGAGGAGCTTGACAGTTTAGGGGTGCGTCACGTGCCTGCAAAATTCGCTGAGTTTCTCAAGGAGATTCAGACTAAGGATATGGAGACCTTGGCGAATTTGCAGATCTTGGTGAGGGAAATAGAATTGAATGCTAGTAAGAAAGAGTTGTTCATTCAGAAATTTAAGAGCCTGATGCTGTATTGATGATGTTGGTGTAGTGTCTTATATGTACTATTTGTAATGGTTGTTGAATAAGCTCTCTTTTGGATGCGTGGTTGTAATTTCGTTCAGTATGTAGTTGTATAATTATGTTTGTGTATAAGTTTTTTAGGTAACACTCTGTAAGATATGCTTGATTTCGGCTTGAAGTATGTACGATATTAAATTCAATAAAGCTGAATGTTTGTGTTATCGTGTTACAGATGATTAATTCTAGTTTATCTTGCAATGGCGTTTTTGAATTTAACTTATTTTGTACGTGGTTAAGTATTTGTCATGTGATACTATAGTTTCTAATAATTGTAGTTTTTAGATGAGCTAGTATTCATGTGTTTCTCTTGTTGGATGCAGGTCACGGTTCATATGGATGTGCAGTGTCGGCAATAGGCTATTTGGTTATGGGTTGCAGATAAGGAGGTGGAGTAATTAGGTTTTTCAATTGGGATAATGGTGTGAGATTGGGTATTTGAGGTTTGTGTGTCAGGCTGTGGGTTAATTTGTTTACGGGTTATGTTGTTTACTTTTCAATGGTGTTGTCAGATATACTTAAAGCAGTTACAAAAGGGAAATCAGTTACAAAACACTTGGACTATTAGTTATCTGTGATTAGTATGTTTAAAGAGCCAATTTAATTCTGTGTGCAGGTGTTAATGTTTTTTAGGCTTATCAGCTACTTTGTGGCTACTGAGTTTCTCATTGCAAGAGTGAACTGAATTAAGTTTGCCTATTTATTTGCGAATTCTGTTGCAATCTCTCATGTTATATTTACATCTATAATTTTTTGTTAATATTTTATTTCCATGGCTGCATTTTTGGTTTTGGATCAGTTAACGGAGCAGGCTGAATCCACTTATCTGAAGGATAAGATGAAGTTTTGGTTTACTCGAGCACGTACTAAAGATCAAGCATTCGCTGTGTTAATGCGTGATATTTGTCTTGAGCTTAAGATTAAAATGCACAAGACTCAGAGGTTGATAACTGCTCTTGAGGCATTAGGAGAGGTTGGAGATGTAGTCACGTCATTAAATCACATGAGGGAGATCGTAGGTCGTGAATCTGCGAAGCTTGCTGTTTTAGAACAACTATCGGCAAGCACTGATGTGGCAATGCGTTTGAAGGGACATGGAATAAAAGGAGTAGTGTTTGATAGGTCCTTGTCTTTTGTTGGTTGGTTTGCTGGTCTTGTGTCATGATGTTTTAGGTCTATTAATAATTAAGAGTCTAGTGTTAAGATGTTATGATGATAACATTTGAATTAACACTGTAATGGTTTACATGAAATGAAATTGCTGATTATGGTCTTGTTTTTATAGTTGGTGATACTTTATATATAATCGTAGTGAGTTTTGTGATCTAGTTCATCCATGTTCTGCTTTTGATTTATGCATGTATATGGTTGTTATCATTTGGCTTCAGGTTTCATTTAAAGTTGCATGATGTGTGTACAGTTTGTGCAGCATAATGGGTGTTTAGAAATTTGCTGATTCACCTTGTGTTAAAGATCATATAGAAGGCTGATTTGTACAAAATCGTTGAGGAAAAGAAGTTCTATTTACCTTTTTAGCTTCATAGGTGTGGTGTCGTTAGGTTGAGCATCATGTCGGTGTGTTTAAACGTTTGTAGCATTTTTTGTGTAATGTATGCTTAATTAGAGCTTGTACTTTGTGTAATACTAAATTTAATAAATCTTGGCAAAGAATGGGTCCTGCAAATATCCATTTTTGGAAAAAGTCAAAGTCAACTATTTTGGGTTGGTTAAAACAAACACCCA
>BQNB010134841.1:0-18252 GCA_026074375.1 Tanacetum coccineum | reverse complement strand
GTAGAGAGAGAAAAAAAAAAGAGAGAAAAATAGGTGGTACTGGAGAAAATACACATTATGTGTGTGTATTATGAGGTGTTTATGGAAAAAAAAATTATATATATTGTACAAAAATATCCTCTAGTGTAAATAGGCAATTTAATCTCAACCATTGGATTAGATGAAGATGGAGGGTGATGATGAATCCCCGGTATCCAAGAAAACTTTGGTATCCAAATGAACCTAAATCATTGTATTGTCAACTTAAAAATATGAAAATTTACGTGACTATTAATTCATACACTCACAGTTCATACAATTTATTTAGTGGTAAGATTTTGTTTTGTCAACTAACAAATAATATATTGAATATTTTCCAAATAATTATCTTAATTTTTAAAAACATCATAACTTTTTGTTATTTTTGTGGTATTTCATATTCACTAGACGAGTATCATGCAACGAGATTTTATAGTAAGAAATAGTTATAGTGATATTTTGATTAATAGTTTTATATAATATTTTATGTAAATAAGATATCACTATATAAATATATATATTTATAAAATCTCGTTGCGGGTATTACTGGTCTAGTACAGAAAATATAAATATATTGAAGAAATTTATAGTTTAAATATATTTATATTTATCCTACTTCACATATCCCCCTTAATCCACCACCACCACAACCATCATCACCAATGTTGCTGCATTCACCACCACGCCTCCTCCTCCCTCACTCCACCTTCCTTCCAAATACCCATTTCCTCAAAACACCCACAAGACATTTCCCCACAAGTAGACTTTTTCCTAGGTTGCTAGCTCAGCTCCCGGATTCTGGTGGTCCTGTTGATGGACCTGTTGAGCTACCATTTTCTATGCCATCTTTTATAGCTACAGATGATGACCCTTCTACTATTCAAGTTGCTACCAGTGTTCTTCTCACTGGCGCTGTTTCCATTTTTCTCTTTCGCTCTCTTCGTCGCCGTGCTAAGCGCGCTAAACAACTGGTTCATTCTCTTTTCTTCTTTTTGCTTTACAAGAATTCCTTATTTTAATTAATCTACTTGTTGCCCCTTAAGTCTTAGGTGCCTGCTACTATATACTACTACTTACTAGGTTTTAAAATAGTGTTATAAACCTTAAACAGGATGAACATGGTCAATTTGGTGTGATAAACTAGCTTTGGTTCTGCATTTTGCTGACGTGCAAGGGTATTTGGGTGTTGACATGTCATCGGCAAAGTTTATCATATTGAGACTAATATTGACATTTACGTTTATCGTATTGGTATTTGATTAAGTAAGTTTATCGTATTTTGACACCAAAATGATCATGTGTAGAATTTAACCTTACAGCATCTCGAATGGTGGTTTATATGGCATGTCCATAGTGATATGGGGCTTATGTGGAGTTAACGTGTATGAACCACCATTGGAGCGCTGAGTTTATAGATGAGGGAGAAAAACAACTTTATGTGTATCAACTAAGGAAAAAAAAAACTGAGTGGATCCAGTTACAAGTTTAACCAATTATATCATGTTAAATGTTAATGGTGGTGTTTATAGACTTGATCAAATTCATAGCAATAGGAGATTAAGTTTATAAAATATGACATGTCCATGATAAAGTCGATAGGAGTCATTCATGCTATAACTTAACCTTTTTCAAGCAGCTTATCAAGTTACTGCATTACCAAAACCAAAATGCATTAAGGTGGTGGTTGGGCTTGCATATTTTTGGCTTCTGTTTATAGCTTATAAGCATTTTGTTCCTACCGATGTGCTTATGTAAAAGTGCTTAACAATCCGGACACTTAAAAGATGATCATTTTTTTTAATCTTGGAAAATGGAATTAGCCAATAAGCACTTCAAATATGCAATCCCAAATACACTCTAAACCATCTACACTATTTGGATAGAAGTTGCTTATTACGTTATTTTAGGTTAGAATCTACTTTCTCAGAAAGCTGGTCTGAAGGTGCTTTTTGTACAAGCGGTTTTCCCTTATAACACTGACCAACATAAAACACAAAACCATCTTTTTAATGCCTCAGTTGGGACACGATTAAGTAAAATGTGAGACTAATCTGGTATTTAATGGAATTTCTCCGTATAACTTATGTGCAAGTATTAGCACGATGATTGAACCGGGAATTTTGTGTATTGGATCAGCAATTTAGGTCAACAGGAGCTAAAAAGACATTGAAGGAAGAAGCACTTGAGAGTTTGAAAGCAATGACCCCTGTTGATAGAAATGCTCCTCCATCGGCTCTTCAGGCGTTGCTAGGAGGTTTATCTGCTGGAGTTATTGCACTTATACTTTATAAATTCACCACCACCATTGAAGCTTCTCTGAATCGCCAAACCATTTCAGATAATTTCTCGGTACGTGTTTTTATACATTAGACTTTTCACCACTTCACAATTCTGAAAATGGGCTAATTTGGATGATAATGAATTGGCCTTTGTGTTGTATCTGCTAGATTGAGCTCACAACTATAAATTGACGACTTTTACAATTAAGAAACAGTAATTATTCTAGGTTCTGTGCTTGAGAAGTATTTTGGCATCATAGACGTAGTATTCAATATGTATTTTATGTTTATGGACACTATCGTGAGCATTACATTTTTAAAACATTACTAGTAGTAAGCAGGGATGGATCTAGAAGGAGATTAGGATATACCCTTGCACACCCCTTAACAAATTTGTAACTTTTTGTAGTGTTTAAACAAATCACCCTGCCTAGGCGGGATTGGGTTGCGTTGTTGTTGTGATAAACAAATTACCAAAACTTATCTTTACGGTAATACGTGTCTGAATTATGATTTTGTAAATAGTAGTGAACACAGTGCTTAAAGGTTAACACCCCAAGTCCCAACTCCTACAAATTTTGATAATAAAACTTGTTTATCTTTTGATTTGCAGGTGCGACAAATCACAATAACAATAAGGTAAGTCTAATTTTATCCAGTCAAGTTCCTATTTTATATATGCCTGTGAGACCTGACCTTCAAGATGAATAGAGTGCTGAGAAAACCTTCGCATTTTTTTTTTCTTGTAGAACTATTATAAACGGGATATGCTACTCTTGCCACATTTGTTTTTGGCATCAACGCTGTAGGGGATAGTTACTCTACTGGGTCAGCTTGGTTTTAATCTCAATTTTTTTTTTTATGGGTGAGTCTTCTGAGCGACATAACCTTTCTGAACAATGATGTAACACAAGTAAGCTCTACTGGAACTCTGAAACAAACTTCAGTGATGGAGGTCAAGATTCAAATTAACAACAAAAGTTCATACGCAACAGTAGCATAGATGAGAAAGGGGACTGTAGAAAACAGGTTTCAGTGTTGTGAATCCTTTTTGTAGTATACTGACTATACTATGATATCTAGTAATATAAATACATATCATTCATTTTTCCTGGCTCCGCCCTGGCATTACTCATCAGATTATTGTGTGGTAATAAGGTGATTTTTGATTCTAGGAAATCATCGAAAGTTTGGTTGAATGCCAAACTTGCTGAAGAATGGTTATTGTGTTCTTGTTTTACATCAACCAAATAGGGATCTTTACCTTATGCATAGAGTGATGTGAAAGATTATCTGTGGAAATGTGGAGAGAATACAAACGAAACCTAAACTTTATAGGAAACGATTGATCATATAATACAATGCTTCCAGATTATTGAATTATGCAATATTATCTTAAAGGTTTGTGAAACCTCTTGAGTAATACTAATGGACTTCTGGTTGTCAAAAGAACTACAGTAGTATTGAAATTGCTTCATTTAAGCAGACCTGGCTTAAAGGTTTGTGATTCAAAAGAGATCATTATGCATAACCACTTTTACATAACCATGTGTCTTTGATGCCATAAACCATACAAATCGACCAATTTTTTTAGCGAAGTCGCAGAAATTTCAAGTTTGGGTGTCCATTTATTTGGCAAACAGAATTCGTCTGGTTTTTAGAAGTCATCAGTTTTTAATCATGTTATAACCAAAAGAAGTAATTCCACATTCATAATAACAATGACAACAATAATCCAAGTTACAATTCAAGAAAAAAAAAACATGTAAACACACACATAATGCATGCATTACATACTTATACTATCTCCTTCCCTAGCTTAACTCCAAAGTTGTACATTACCGCTACCAAATGCCACTAAACAATACTCATAAAAAACAATGTACAACCATCCAAAGAACTAACTCAAAACCCTAACCTAGCCGAGCCGAAACCAAACGAGGCTCGGCTAAGCCGATCCAACTTCCTATTTTCCCACACACAACTCTCTGGTAACAGCTTAGCCGCAGCTGTTTTCATCGGCTCAGACTTACACCTAGTCAGAACAAACGGCTCATACCCAACTGCATCCGCTAGCTTCTGCCCTAACACCGTTGCCATTGACGGCGCAACCGGCAAAGAACATGATGACCTTGCCGGCTGCGGTAACGCTGCAGGAAAACCACCGTCAGCCACCCTTAAAATATCATTAATAGTAGTGAAACCACCACTATTTGACTCAATTTCTGCTGCTGTCAATGTTGGTGGCGCCGGCGCTGGAGGTGGTTTTTTCCGGCTAGGATTTCGTCGAATGAAATCTTGACTACAAACCCATGTTTCTTTTGATACTTCCATTGATAACTTGGGTTCATACATCATCATAAGTAAACATTCTGGCAATGTTTTCTCGGGTTTTTTCACTTCTTTTGCATCGCTTTCTATCTCGACAACTTCATTATTGATTCTTTTGGGGTTTCCATACTGTTTTTCTTCATGGGTGTTGTTGATTTCATAATTCGTGATTCTACAAATTTATCTTGAAATTATTGAGTCAAAAGATACAAACTTTCTATTCTTTTGGCTCTTTTTCTGATCTAGGGCTTTGACCCATATCACCTTTTTTGAGACTATTTTCTTGATTTTGACCTTGGACATTATCATATTTTTCAGCAATTTGCTAGCTTTTGGACTTTCAGCCTTTTATCACCTTTCTGCATTACTCCTTTTTGATCTTCATTTTGACCCATATCATCTTTTTGCATATTTTCTTGATCTTCATTTTGACCCATATCATCTTTTTGCATATTTTCTTGATCTTCATTTTGACCCATATCATCTTTTTGCATATTTTCTTGATCTTCATTTTGACCCATATCATCTTTTTGCATATTTTCTTGATCTTCATTTGTCCATATCATCCTTTTTGCATATTGTCTTGATTTTCATTTGGTCCCCATATAAATCTTTTTGCATTTTTTCTTGATCTTCATTTTTGGACCCATATCATCTTCTTTGCATATTTTCTTGATCTTCATTTTGACCATTTATCGTTTTGCATATTTTCTTGATCTTCAATTTTGACCCTTATCTATCTTTTTGAACATTTCTTGATATTGATCCTATACAATCTAACTCTATGTTCCACATTATCATATTATCTAGACCCCACCTCAGCTGTTGCACATTTTCTTGATTTAGATCTTGACCCACCTCATAATTTTGCACATTATCACAATCTTGATCTTGACCCACTTCATTTTGTTGCACATTATAACAATCTTGATAATCATTAGCTTCATCATCTTGATCCAAGACAACTTTATCATGTTCCACAGTTTCAAGATCTCTGATTTCATCCTCATTATCATTACCATTACCAATAGCATCTTCAAATTCATCTTCTTCAACATCATTACCAGCACCACCAACACTAGGCTCCCAAGATCTATTATTCAAAGCCTGAATCATAACAGGATCAGATCTACATCTCATCAACAACAAAGCATTCTTAGGTGGCACACAAATACTAACTCTAGCTCCATCTTTAACACCTTCAACTCTATCATTCACAATCTCTAAATCCTCAAACACATGCCTTCTTTTCCTAACAACACATTCATCCTCATAACCATCATCTTCTTCACAATCTCCAACTACCATTTCGATATCTCTTTCGCCACCTTCAACTGCCACTAACCACCTAGCAAAAACAGCACCACAGCTCCCTTGACCATTACTATCTTCACTACTAACTACCATTTTTTCCTTATTATTACTATCTCTATCAGTTCTACAAGGAAACAAGCAGCTAAACTCAGAACCAAAAGCCCTCAAAGCATCACAAACAGTCACTGGAAAATGCACCCAGCTTCTCGAACACTCTGGATTTTGATTCTGATTACAGATTTGAGTACCCTTTTGGCCAATGTTCAAACTTTGGTTAAAACTAGAACTATTTGAGTCAAGTTTTTTAAAACTGATTTCACCTGTGCTGCGTCTTCTTGATAAAGCTTTTTGGTGTTGTTTTTTCTTGGATTTAACTCTGACTTGACCAATGCAGGTAACTTTAGGTGAAGATGGTTCTTGTTGTTGTTGGTTTTCAAATGTGCCTCTTTTTTTGGCGGGAAACATGGCTGGAGATGCGCCTCCTTTTTTTATGCTGCCACTGTTTCTGAGTTTGCGGCTGAGTGAAGTTGTGAGTGAGTTTGAGTTGTTGGATCTGCCTGGGCTTAATATTGATTTTGATGTGATCTTCATATTTTTTTAGTACACTACAACTTATAGTACTCTATATGTATATGTATTTTATGGTGTTTGAGTGGAGTGCATTGGTGGTTTATGGTGGTGGAGAGTGTGGTATGAGAGTGTAATGGTGAGTGATGAAATGAAAGATTGTGTGTGTAGAGTAAGGGTTAAGGGTTATAGACTAGGTATTGTGAAATTACTATGTTGGCCTTGTGTTTTGGGTGTTTGTTTTTTGTGTTCTAGCTGGCTTATTTATATTGTATCTATGTCAGACAAAATAATTGGCAATGGGTAACATGGGTGAAATATTTTGTTAATCATGGGAATGGACCTGTAGTAATCAATAGGTTTTGTTTTCTTAAAAGATCCTCTCATGTTCATTAAACATGAGAGGTAATGTTATGCTTTATATGATTATATAAATGTATATCACATTAGGGCTGAGCATACGGACCGGACCGGACCGGACCGAACGTATTTTGGTCCGGTCCTCGGTCCGGCGTTTTAGACCAATTCGGTTTTCGGTCCGATCCGGTCCAGTCGGTCTTACCAAAAAACCCGAACATTATGCCTTGTAGGACCGGACCGGACTGTACCATTTCGGTCTGGTCCTCGGTTCGACGTTTTAGACCAATTCGGTCTCGGTCCGGTCCGGTCCGGTCCGGTTTTGGACCGATGCTCACCCCTATATCACATAAAGCATAATATTACCTCTCATGTTCAAATGAACATGAAAGGATCATTATCCTTTCTTTAAACTAGTGATTAACGTACAGGAGCTTCGTATTTAGACTAATAAAAGTATAATGCTTGTACATTAGAAATTTTTTCATGTGTTTTGATTTAGAGAGTTGTTATTGGTATCTCTAAATGGATTATGACAATTTATATTTTATTTCGGTTTTTCTAACTTGTTCTTTATGGTCATAAATTAAAAAGGGTTTTACAGTTTGTGTGTCACTCTTTGAATGGCACTCATTCAGTGATCCACATATCAGGCCTCATAACCAGTGCCGTCTTTGAGGGTGTGCAAGATGGGCGACCGCACATGACCTCAAAATTTTTAGAGGCCCCAAAATTTGTCTTCATAATAATATGTTAAACGTTTAGATAACTAATTTGCATTATATCTTATAAAAATGACATTTTATATATAACATTTTTTTCTCGAAATGTCTCATTATGTAATTTCGTTCAGGGACCTCAATAATTTTATAAATTTATAAACGGTCCTGCTCATAACCACTGATTGACCATTCAGAAGATGACATGCAGTCGGTAAGACTCTCTTTAATATGTACCCCTGAGACACAAGTTAAAAAAAATACATCTTATTTTTACCTACTCTGTTAACATGTTATAAAATAATAAGTGTGGTTTAAGCTAAACTAGGCAATTCATGTTGGGGGTGTTTATACTAACTTCACAAAGTTCTTTTAGTGTTGGTGTGTTATGTTTTCAGGTTTTATCTAGTCACGGGGGCTTAGAGTAAAGATTCAAAGAGTTCAAGGACTGAAGATGTACTCATCTCAAAGTTGAAGGATAAAAGTGCATAAAAGTGCATGATTAAAAGATATCAAGAAACCTAGCTATAAAAACTAACGTAGTTTTTGGTATGTTGTAATTAAAGCTTGTTACGGTTGAATTAAAAAATCATGTTTCTTTACAATTATACATTGTAATGATTCGTTACAAGAAATGACTCATTACACCAAAACTATCATTTTCATTCCTTAGAGGTCTCTTCATATTTTTTCATTACGTCTTGTAATAGAATCAAAACTACATAAAAGTCCACCATTAACTAACCACGTTAAATAAATTTCATATCAACAATGGCAATTTAGTCTTTTTCTTATCGATTACATTTCGTCCTATTATACAACCAAACATTATTAATAATGGTAATGAATCATTACATTACATCATTTATTTCATTACGTCGTTCATTCCATTCATTTGATATTTCATTCTGCCCTACCAAATGAACCCTAAGAGTTAAGACTGACAGTAATCCGACCAAACAAAGTGACCAAACCATACTGTCATATCAACGTCAACTCATCTTTTTCTCTTAGACCAAACGCCCGTGATGCAACCGGACAAGTGACCAAACACTTTTAAAAAAATCATTATTTAAAGGGCTAATGACTTGAAAATGTATCCAACTTGTCATTTTTTGTTATTGTATGTAGCCATCTTTTTTTTTGTTATTGTATGTATCCAACTTGAAAATTCATCCTATTATATGTAGTCTGTTACCTCTCATTTGCAACGTTAGTCCATTTAACTAACGAACAGTTGCAACGTTAGTCCATTTAATTTTTTTTATTTCGGTTTCAGTTTACGAGCAATAATAAAAAAAATGTAAAAAATTATTTTTTTTATTTCGGTTTCAGTTTACGAGCAATAATAATAAAAAAAATTTAAAATTTATTAAATTTTTTTAATTTCGGTTTCAGTTTACGAGCAATAATAAAAAAAAATTTAAAATTATATTTTTTATTTCGGTTTAAGTTTAAGAGCAATAATTAAAAAAAAATTAAAAATTTAAATTTTTTTATATCAGCTTACGAGCAATAATAAAAAAATAAAAAAATTTAATTTTTTTTTATTTCGGTTTCAGTTTACGAGCGATAATAAAAAAATTAAAAAAATTATTAATTTTTTTATTTCGGTTTCAGTTTACGAGCAATAATAATAATTTTTTTTTTAATTTATTAAATTTTTTTAATTTCGGTTTCAGTTTACGAGCAATAATAAAAAAAAATTTAAAAATTATATTTTTTATTTCTATTTAAGTTTAAGAGCAATAATTAAAAAAAATATTAAAAATTTATAGGTTTCAGTTTACGAGCAATAATAATTTTTTTTATTTATTTCGGTTTCAGTTTACCAGCGATAATAAAAAAAATTAAAAAAATTATTAATTTTTTTTAATTTCGGTTTCAGTTTACGAGTAATAATAATTTTTTTTTTAATTTATTAAATTTTTTAATTTCGGTTTCAGTTTACGAGCAATAATAAAAAAAAATTAAAAATTAATTTTTTTTTATTTCGGTTTCAGTTTACAAGCGATAATAAAAAAATTAAAAATTATTAATTTTTTTTATTTCGGTTTCAGTTTACGAGCAATAATAAAAAAAAAATTAATTTATTAATTTTTTTAATTCTTTTTATTATTGCTCGTAAACCTAAACCGAAATAAAAAACGTGTATAAACCATGTAAAAAATATGTATAAAAACGTGTATAAATTTAAAAATAACTTGAAAATATATTTTTGTAACATAACTGAATTTTGAGTTAATTGCAAACAGTCGTTAGCATAAAGGACTAACGTTGCAACTGTTCGTTAGTTAAATGGACTAACGTTGCAAATGAGAGGTAACAGACTACATATAATAGGTCGAATTTTCAAGTTGGATACATACAATAACAAAAAAAAAATGGCTACATACAATAACAAAAAATGACAAGTTGAATACATTTTCAAGTCATTAGCCCTTATTTAAATTAAAACATTACAATAACTAAAATAAAATTAAAAACGATACAAACTAGAATATAAAATTTTATTACTTCAAATCATGGGTTTTTTTAGAATATTTATAATGAAGCCAAATGAAACGAAGAACGGAGATAATTTCCTCCCTCATTTCATTTGGTTTCATAAAAATTTCCTCCAAAAAACCCGTGTGATAAAATTACAATACATAAACGACAAAAATACAAATTATGATACGATATGAAAATGCAAATCATCATATTTCTTTTCTATGTGCATCTAACGGGTTTTATGGCTGATATTATATTGTATTTATGACACACAATTTCACAACGTTTTCTTAACCTCGGAATCTTTCCAAGCTTCATCGTCCAAAAATTTATCAATCAAAGCACGTCTTTCTAGCGAAATGTCTATGCATTCCGCGTATTGTTTCCTCAAATCTTCTTTTGCCTCCCTTTCTTGCCCAAACAGCGTGATTATGCCCATTATAGCTTCTTGACGAGCCGCATCATCTTCGTCACATTGTTTCTGAACATATGCTTTCAATTATTCGACGATGTGAGAGAGAGAACAAGCCATAAAATGAATATGTTCAACTAGTTGTTTTGAAAATGAAAGTAGTGTGTTTTGAAAATGAGAATATAGGGGTACTTATATAGGAAAAAGGGGTAATTTAAATTGTTTATGTAAAAAAACTAGAAGGGGGGTTGAATAGCTTTATCGATAATAATTGATGTTTCAAAATTATTATATTGAGTTTATGTGAAGTTAATGATATTGATTTGATCTACGTAATAAGAGATAAATAATAAGTACAAGTAAAGTAAAGATAGAGTTCGAAGAGATAGAACCGTGACACAAGTATTTATAGTGGTTCGGCTTCAAGGACACCTTCCTTGCCCTACTCCACTCCCCGAGTTCCCAACTCGAGAGTTCATAAATACTAGTCCATAATCTCTTTGTACGGCGGAGAAGACTCACAGCGTTGCTTACACTTTTTCTAGTACAAAGCTAGATACCGAGTTCTAACAAAGGTAGACCCAACCTTACGTCGCTTACACTTTTTTCGATACAAAGCTAGATACCGAGTTCTAACAAAGGCAGAATCAACCTTACGCTGCTTACACTTTTTTCGGTACAAAGCTAAATACCGGGTCCTAACAAAGGTATAACCGACCCAATGTTATCAACTCTTTTTACAAGAATGAATGATGAAAGTACAATGAATGAATGAAGTATAAGAATCAACAAAATGATCTTGATATGACGGTGGAGACTAGCAACAAGATAACTTGAGCTTGATCGTCTCGTATGCAATATTGGTAATTTCTTCTAATAAGAGAATCACCTACAAATGAGAAATGAAACTATGCTAGATCAGAAAATAAGAGAGATATATGTAAGAGAATTCGGTGAGTAAAACATGAGAAATGGCTTGCTATTTATAGGCAAAATTTGCTACTGTTCACCGGTTCCGGCGAGTCCTTTCTAAAAGAACCGATGAGTGTATCCAGAGGGTTCCGGATATTTGACAGTGCAAATCCGGATTTTGCTTGCGAAATCTCCCAAAATCTTGTGTAATCTTCCAAGATCTTGTTAAGATATGAAAAGATCATGTTGATGTTATGCATGATGTAAATGTGAATATAGTTTACACATTTTTGAAAAATAAAAGTATAAGTAACGTTATGTTACTTGTATAATATGTAATTTGTGATGTATGAGAAATATACTAAGTTGGAAAGACTTATTTGTTTAAAACTTACTTATTTTATTTTCTACTTATAATGATTTTTTTGAAAGACCAAGAATATATTAAAGATAAAAATCAAGAATACAAAAACAAACTCCATGAGACATACCCCCAATGGAACCAGAACCTAACACCCCCAAACACCAAAAATTCTAAACACAAGAAAACTAAAGTAGACAAATACCACCTAGCCACATGAGATATGTGTAGGTGAAATTGCCACATACCACATTACTACACTTTCAATCTACCCCTCACGCATGACCACCCTCATAACATATTAGCAGCCTCACCATATACTTACCCAACTCCTGTAGTAGCCACAATATCGCAAGAAAAAGGTCTTTTCATCCATTTTTCCCATTGAAAATTCTACTTTTTTGATCTCTTAGAAACTCACTTAAAAGTCTTAAGTTCTATATCTTGAAATACTTTGTGCTGCTATCCATTCTCCCTTTAAACACCTTGTTATTCCTATTCTTCCATATCATATATACAGCCACCCAAACTATTGCACTCCATAGATCTTTAGCCTCATTTGGCATCGACATGCCCCAGTTATGAACTAAGAAGTCTTTTAATGATTTTAACCGACAAAACATAAGAGGATCGTAAAATAGAAATAAACGTTTTTACGACTTATTTGTATTAACAATCTTCCTATTTTTGTTGATGACAAAACATAAAATTATTGGAAGTAAAGAGTAAAAGTATAAGTATTAAATTGGAGTCTTTTACTTCCTTATCCCCCTTTCTTGTCAAAACAAAAAGAGTGTCGAAGAAAAACTAATAAGAGATGCAATGTAATGAAGCAAGAGTAATGAGTATAAATTTTGTACAATGCAAACAATATGTATGATAATCGATCCGAAGAGAATCGAATGTTGTGTTCCCCCTTGACGAAAGCTCCTCATAATGAGGGCGTCAAGGAATCCAAATGAATTTAGTGCTACAAAATAGAATGTTAGTGATAAATCACAGAAGTATAAGCTCCCTTTTTTGAGGGTGCCTATAAACAAATATGTAAAAATAAAGATGATAGTGAGCCCACTGTTTGCCCGGTTCAGCCGGAACCTTTTCAAAAGGGTTCCGCCCTTCGTTATCAAAAGGATCCTGTTCCTGGAGAAGAAAATCAGAAGTTGATTTTTTTAGGTGGGTTAGTACATACATAATCAAAGATATAATAAAGGATAATATGCATAAACACAAGGCACAACACAACCAAGATAAGCAATGAATATAAATCCTTGTAATAAACAAACAACTATTTTAATGACTTTGTGTCACTTACAAATAGGTAAAAATAAAAACAAGGAATGTTCTTCTTAAACTAAAAAATAAAATACAATATTTTTCTTATTTTTCTTCACCAAAATGTCCTACAGAAAGTTTTGGTGGGTAAGGCGCTCGAGGATGTGATTGAGAATTAATCTCATTTCGTCGCGAAAGTCATTAACAATCACTCGGGTCCTTTGACGATGCTCACAAAAAGTCTCGTAAGTGAGCGAAGGTAAAATGTCATTGGACCATATTGGTTGAGAACATGGCGGAAGTTGTGGTGGTAGAGGTAGTTCCATGACTTCGGGGACCGGAGGTGGTTGGCTAGCCAATCATCCGATGGTGTCAAACGAGGGATAAGGAGGAGGATTGGTGGTCCTCGGTGGAAGGTCTTCGAGGGAGTCAAAGAATGGATAAAGAGAAGTGGGGGTGTTAAGAAAATGAGCTCCATGGGCTTTAGGTTGATGGCTAATGGTAATGATTTCTTGGATGGTTGAGAAGGAGCCGAAGGTGGTGTGGTTAAAGGAGGCGGTGTAGTTTTTGGTGTGGTGAGGCGTTCACTAGGTGAGAAGCTCGATGGTGTAATAGGAGTTGGTGATGGAGAGTCAAAATGTGTAGAGGGTGGTGCCGTTAGATAGTCACTAGGAGGAGAGAAACGTTGGTAAGGTGGAGAACTGGATGGTGGATTGACAAGACAACAAGCGCGAACACTAATCCGATCTGTTCTTTTGAGAGATTTGTTGTCTTTCTTGTCATTAGTGGATTTTGGCACTGTGATGATCAAGGTATTGCTGGAAATTAGAGATGAAGATGTAATAGAGAAGATGGTTATTTATAGATGGATTCATGCATGTCATTTAATGAAAAATCTTCTAATTTAGGCAAAATCCAATGATTAGATTTGGAGTTAATGCACAAAATGTCAAACTCTAATGTCTAGAATTTAGAAATAGATTGATAATGGAGGCAAAGTTGGGGTTTGGAAGTTTAAAAATCATGTAGAAAGTCACTGATGACCCGGATCAGCCAGAACCCTTTCAAAAGGGTTTCACCCTTCATTAGAATAGGGATTTGGGTATCTGATAGGAAAAAGAAAGAAAAATTGGAAAGGTGAAGGAAATGAAAAGAATTCTTAGAGGTCTTATATTACCAACCAAGTAGATGATCTCAAATTAATTTTAAGAGAGTTCTAGTGTGTGTCTATATGCAAACAATGTGAAGGTATGGTTATTTCGACACAAAAATAAAATAAAAATAATGAGATAACCCAAAGTCTCCTTAATTTAATGTTGCTTCGTTTGAATTTACCTGAAAATACATGTTGATTATGTATTCCCTTTAGCATTTAAGAGACATATGAAGTGATGCATGAGTAAAATGTTTTTGCTTTGTATTAATCAATAGAAAAAAAATCATGTCGGTCTTCGTCGTGAGAAGTATTTTAAAAAATCCTCTTTCGCGTTTTGTATGAAGTATAGAAATCCTTTTGATGATGCAACTGCATACGTAATAGTATATAGTATATCTACATATAATAGTATGATCGAAATTTACCGAGATTTTTATATTTTTTAAGTGCGAAATAGAATCCTAGACTCAGATAGGATAAAAGAGATCTTTTGGATTCACTGAAATCCTTTTAGAGGGACTCGAGTTTTGAGATAATCCGGCTATTTGATGGTAGAATCTCATGGATTCAAAGACTGTTGGTCGGGGAAAAGGTCTCTATTGTGTGGTCGAGACAAATATTCTCTGTCCTGAGAGCATATTTCTGAAGGTGCAGGGCAAGCAATCAGAATACGAGTTTCTTAAGTATACTCCTCGTAAACGCATCATCACAACACGGGATGTTAGACTAATGAGGTTAGCTTTTGGATTATTCGGAAATGACATTTACCAAGAGACTTGAAGAGATCGTATGAGTCAACAAGTAGTCATTCCTACTTTTACTGTATTTTATTAAGTGTTTGGTTCCATGAGTCATAATTCTAGTCTAAGTAAGTTGAAAGGTTCTCGTTTGAGTGGTTTGGTTAAGATATCGGCAATGTTATCTTTTGAGGATACCTTCTCTATAGAGGTGTTTCCTTTTGTACATTATCACGGAGGAAATGGTGTCGGATTTCTATATGTTTTGTGCGAGAGTGTAGGACGGGGTTTTTACTTAGATCGATGGCACCTTTGTTGTCACATAGGACTGGAATGTCATTTACTTTGATGTCATAGTCTACAAGGGCTTGTTTCATCCACAACGCTTATTGACAAGCCTTGCCGACGGATACGTATTCGGCTTCGGTGGTAAAAATAGCTAGGCCAGTTGGTTTCTTAGAGAACCAGGATGTTAGACAACAACCCATGAAGGTGCAAACACCGCTAGTACTTTTGCGATTGACATAGTCTTCGGCATGGTCAAAGTCGGCGTAAACTATAGTTTCTACTCCCGTTTCTTTGGGATACCATAATCCTAAGTGTTTTGTTCCCTTAATGTATCTAAATATCCCTTTGATGACTTCAAGGTGAGAGGATTTGGGATCTTCTTGAAAACGGGCGCATAGACAAACACTAAACATGATATTCGGCCGACTAGCTGTAAGATAGAGTAAACTACCGATCATGCCACGATACTTTGTGTTGTCAACGGATTCCCCGTCTTTTTCTCGGGTGAGTTTGGTCTTGGATGACATAGGTGTTTTGATAGGTTTTGAGTCTTCTAGACCGAATTTCTTAAACATTTCTTTAATGTATTTGGATTGGCTAAAAAAAGGTCATCTTCTAGTTGTTTGATTTGTAAACCAAGGAAGAAATTCAATTCACCCATCATACTCATTTCAAACTCGTCATGCGTGATTTTAGAAAAATCATCGCAAAGCTCTTGACAAGTTGATCCGAATATGATGTCGTTCACGTATATTTGGATAGTAATGATATGTGAGTCTCTTTTCTTGGTAAATAAGGTGTTATCTACCAATCTATTGGTGTACTTATGTTCAAGGAGGAAGGTTTTGAGTCTATCATACTAAACTTTGGGTGCTTGTTTAAGAGTGTAAAGAGCCTTTTTGAGTTGATAAATATGATTGGGTTTTTCAAAATTGACAAAACCAGGAGGTTGAGACGCACACACTTCATTTATAAAATCGTTTAGGAAGGCACTTTTGACGTCCACTTAAAAAGTTTGAAGTCATTTGCACAAGCATATGTAAGAAGGATTTTTATAGATTCTAACCTTGCTACGGGAGCATATGTCTCGTCAAAATACATTCCTTCTTATTGATTGTATCCTTGTGCGACAAGCCTAGCTTTGTTTCTAGACACTGCACCATTTTCATCTAATCTATTTTTGAAACCCCATTTTGTACCAATGACGGTTTGATTTTTAGGTGGTGCGATAAGGTTTCATACATCATTAGTTACGAATTGATTTCATTCTTCTTGCATAGCCATTATCCAACTTTCGTCTTTTATGGCTTCTTTAATATTTTTGGGTTCTACGGATGACACAAAACAAAAGAAATTACTTTGATTTTGAACTTGAGACCTTAGGATTGCTTCGTTTAATTTTCCTATGATCGTTTCTAAGGGATGATATTTTGTTTCTTTGATGTTTATAATTTCTTTGTTTAATGGTCCATTAAGCAGATTAGAACACACTCATGCCACATGTTTAAAGGAATCTCCCCTGGAATCACATGGTCCCCAAACATCAAGATGAATAATCTGACATAATTCACTAGTCTTGTGATCACTAAGTGAAAAAGGTTCTCTAGTCTGTTTAGACTTATTAGAAACTTCACAAGGATCAACAAACATATCACTAAGGCCAATATTGTATTTTAAAATTTGTAAAACTTGAGAAGCATGATGTCTAAGCCTATTATGCCAAAGGCATTTAGACGCAACACAAGATTTGACATTACTATTAACATGTTTCTTACCCTGGTCTAAGTAATACAGGCCTCCAACCAAACTCCCCACCAGTAACTTTTGAATTGAATCCTGAATAAGACAGTCATTCTCTATAAAAAATCACACTAACTTTATTAGTACTAGCAAGTTTATACACATACAACATATTGAAATGATAACCAGGAATAACCAACACATCATGAATAACCAAAGTTTCAGTAAGTTTAAAACTCTCAACTTGATTAACCTTAGAAAAAGTTCCATTAGGATTGGTAACAGTTATATTTAAATGAGAAACATCAATGACACTAAATAAAAACATTGTAGTATATGACATGTGTTGGTTGGCTCTAGAATCAATAATAAAACCAATATAAATACTATATATATTTTGATTTGGCAACCAAAATTCGGATTTACACTGTCAGATATCCGGAACCCTCTGGTTACACTGGTCGGTTCCCTTTTAGAAAGGACCTCATGCCGGAACTTATGAACAATAGCAAATTCTACCTATAAATAGCAAGCCATTTCTCATGTTTTACTCACTGAATTCTCTTCCATCTTTCTCATATTCTGAAACATCTCTCTAATTTTTAGATCTAGCATAGTTTCATTTCTCATTTGTACGTAATTCTCTTATTAGAAGAAATTGCCGATATTGCATAAGAGATGATCAAGCTCAAGTTATCGTGTTGCTAGTCTCCACCATCATATCAAGATCATTTTGTAGATTCTTGCACTTCATTCATTCGTTGTACTTTCATCCTTCATTCTTGTAAAAAGAGTTGATAGCATTGGATCGGTTCCACCATGTGTTCTAAGTTTTCTACAAGGTCTGAAAAATATGTTTTAATTAGGTATTCTTTGGATAAAAAAGATTATAAAATGTTCATTTTAGAGTCTAAGCAGATTATGTTTAGTAGAGATGGAAAGTTTTATGAAATAACTTATCCTTTTGAAAATCAAACTTTAACTAAAGACGTTATGTTAGAATCGGATAGTACAAATACAAACAGTTTGAATTTTTTTGATAATAAAAAATCTAATGAACCATATGATGATGTAAGGGATAAAAGTAATAAGGATGATGGCACTTCATCTAATGAGTTTAATAGAGAACCTCAAATCAATCATGGCACTTCATCTTGCTAGAAATTGTTATCTAAATAACCTAATATTACATTAATATTAAACGAGCTACGTAGCGAATATAGATCACATATAGCATAAATAATTAACACATAAAAAACCATAAACATAAATAAGGTAACATACCTTTAGCAACCA
>BQNB010134840.1:0-16025 GCA_026074375.1 Tanacetum coccineum | reverse complement strand
TTGACTTTTTCCCTTTGTCAAGGGTAAAGAGTTTGGATTTGCCTAGTAGTATTTTATATAGTATACTATCTGACGAATCATGAAGCATGGGAATGATTTAAGGAGTTGCTTAGAGCTTATCCCCATCACGGATTTACGGAGTTAACTCAAGTTGATACCTTTTATAACGGTTTAAACGAGAATGAACAAGACTCCTTAAATGCCGCGGCGGGTGGAAATCTTTTGAGTAAGACGACTAGAGAGGCTTTAAACATAATTAAGAACAAATCAAAAGTTCGTTATTCACGAAATAGATCAAATGCTTCTAGGATGAATGCTACTTCTAGTAAAATAAATGAAAGAATTGATAAGCTTAGGGATCAACTTTCGACCTTAGTCGAGATTGTTTCTAAAAAGTTGTCACTCCCGCTCCAGTTAAAGCGGTTGAGGAAACTTGCGTTACTTGTGGTGGTGCCCATTCTTGGTATAATTGTCTGGCTACCGATAACAATCAGGCTAGTGTTTGTGCGACTACGGGTACTTATAATCAAGTTAACCCTCCGGAGGTTTTGCTCTGATGCAAAACAATGGTCAAAATAAGTTTAATCAAAATCAAGTTCAAGGGAATAATTTTAATCGGGGAAACAATTTTCATGGAAATCAAGATTTTCAAGCTCAAAATAATCATGCTCCAAATTTTCAAAACCAAGGATTTCAAAACCAACCGTTTCAAGTGCCTAATAATCAAGTTCAACAAGAGATTTCAAATGATTTTTCAAGTTACAAGAGGTATAATGATCAAATGTTAAGAAACATGCAAAATCAAATCAACTCGTTAAAAGGAGACCTTAAGAATGAAATTCAAAACACGATAAAATCTCAACAAGCCATCATGATGAATCAACAAACTACTGTATTATGCAGGAAACGAATATCAAACAAAAGGACGAAAAACAAAGCCAAAAACGACAAAACCAAGCACGGAATGGAAAATACAAAGTCAAATCAAAGACAAAGTCAGGAAAAGTCAAAAAGTCTACAGGAAAGTCAACCCCGACAAAGTCAAAAGTTAACCAAGTGGTGAAAATACAACTTAAGGGACTAAAATTGCCAAACCTCAAGTTGTATTACAAGAATAAGAAGACAAGGGTTGAAATTGGAAATTTGGTGAAGTATAACTTGAGGGGCCAAAGCTGCCAACATACCCAAAACCATTTTTTCCCGCCCAACAAAACCCAAGAACCAATCACGGGGTCTCTTCTCTCCTTTTACCCTGCAACCTCTACAACCCCTTGGGTAAAACATCTCCCCCACCTCCACTATCACCACCTCCCCATATATAATTGCCATGTTGGCAATCCCACCACTTTCCAAGCTTTTCGATGGCTGTGATTGACTCAAAAGAAGCACAAAAGAAATTAAAGGTTGGGATTTGTTTCAGAATCACCTCACACAGCAAGCACACTTGGGTTTTTGTCTCTACAAAGAAACACAGAAGAAAGCACAGCTATAAGACCCAAGGAGGAAGTTTTTAGTTTATATAGGGCCATTGTAACCCAAGAAAAAGGATGGATTTTCTTAGTTAAATTTTAGCTTATTTTTTATGCAATTTTACTCTTCCTACTTTTAAGTTTTAATACAAATTTGAGGTTTTAAGTCAATTTACAATTCCAATTGTTAAGCTTCTTAATTGTGTTTTTTTGTGTTCAAAAAGCTCTCAATACAGCTTATTTATAAGCTGCTTTAATTAAGTAAACTTAAGAAGTTAATTAGTTAAGAAAAAAGTCATAAAAATTCCACACTCAAATATACCATAGCCTATGGATGATAAGCCAGTTCTGGATGGGCTTATGGACTCTCACTAGCTTGTTTTATACAAGCTAGAGCTTGTAGACACTTTGTTTAACCCTGTTTTGAGCAAGGGAGTTATAAGTCTCTCTTTTTCTTCTTTTTCTAATTTACTGTAGAACTGCTTATAGTGCTTATTTGTTACCTATATTTGCTTATTTATGCTTTATTATGATGTTTAGTGCTTATTTTGCTTAGTTGTTAGTTCAAAAGTGCTTTGTTCAAATTTCTTAGTTAGTACTGTTAGTTATGAGTTAATACTGTTAGATTGATTCAGCTTATTTAAGTGCTTATTTTTTTAATGAAATCTGCTTATAAGTGTCTTATTTTGTTATTTGATAATCTGTTTTTAATCAGCTTAAAATAAAAATAAAAATGGAAAAATGATTTGTGAAAACTTTAAGGGGTGTTTGGAACAAGCAGTACTAACCCATAGTTAGTACTGCTAGTTCTCTTTTAGGATTTTAAAGCTATCAGTACTAACTCAAAGCTAGCAGTACTAACTCCAGGTTAGTACTGGTAGTTAATATTGTTAGTACTGGTGGTTCATTATTGCTTATTAGCTTATTATTTCTGCTTATTTAAGATTTCCTTAGCTTTTTAGAGTAGATTAAGCCCATTTTTGCTTACTTTCTGTAGTAGAGCTTATTTAAGCTTATTCGCCTTTTCAAAGCAAATTTAATAGTTTATTAGTTTGTAGCTTTTTTTTGCCATTTTAGTTTATTCCAGTTGCTTATTCTTATGTCTGAGTGCTTATTAGGGGTAGTTAAATATCTGTTTTAGCCTATTTGCTTATTTCTTGTTTCATTGTATTTTGTTAAAGCTAGCAGTATTAACTCTAAGCTAGCAGTATTAACTCAAAGCTAGCAGTACTAACTCCAAGTTAGTACTGAGAGTTAATACTGTTAGTACTGTTGTTAGTACTGCTGAGTTTCTCCTGCTTAACTTAGTTTAATTGCTTGCTAAATTCGCTTATTTAGAGTTAGTCTAGCTTATTTGGTTTGTCTTGAGCTTATTTGAGCTTATTTATGTCTTAATATAAAAGTTTTAAGTGTTTTTACCATTCCTAGCCTTTATGCCTGCTTTGGCTTATTTTCCTAGCTTATCTTTTAGTTCATTTGCTTATTAAGTTTAGTGCCCAATCATATTCTTGTCATATTCAAACATCGATTATCAATTCGTCATTCAAATTTCCATTCAAGCCTCGTTGGGACATAACGACCCGGAAATACTCTATACTATTTCTGGTTTCATTGATTTTGTGGATCCTGATCCTTGTTATATATTTATATTTATTTATATTTATTTATATATAAAAAGGAGTAATATTATTGACGAATCAATCATGTACTCACTTGAGGATTCAACGTTCACATAGAATGGTAAGCGAACACGAATCCTAGCGGATTTTCTCTTGAAGTGTGTTGATGAGATGTTGGATGAACTAGTCATAGTGGTGGTAGTTGAAGATGAAGTGTAAGCAAAATGAGCTTGAGGTTGGTGATTTTAAGGTGAAAGTAGTGTAGTGTTTTGCATGAAGGATTTTGGATTATATGGGGGTTATGTTTTATCCTAAGGTTTAAAATTAAGTTTAGGATCAAATATTATGAAGAAGAGTGAAAGTGTTAAAAGTTAAAAATGGAAAATTTTCAAAATCTGGCGGGCTAGGAAAGATCTTTGAAAAACGAACACGGATCCAAACCCTTGGGTACTGTTGATCCGTGAAGACTCAAAAATTGGGAAGAACTCAGTTTTAGCTGCCAAAACCAAAAAATTAAAGCATGCAAGCATTTAGACCATAAACAATAAGCAATTATGGCGCCATAGAATAGTGCATACAAGCGTTAATCCAATAATATTTAACATCTAACACCATAATTAAAATCATAACCATCCATACACAAAATTTTGTCTTCTCCTTGAAACACCTATTGCTAGTGATTCATGTATGGCTAATAGTAAGGGAGTTGATTGGTTAGTGCTTTCAGCTGAGGAAGGAGAAGACGGAGGAGGAGATATTGGTCGTTTCCCTTTGCCTTTTTCATTACCCTTTTGAGCATTTATGAAATCCATGACTGGGTAATGCAAAGTGAAACTGGCACAAAAGAACTTTGGATGTTTGGCTAGTACATATCCGTAGAGATGTGTCAAGAGCATGCCATAGGGTAGCGGGCAATTTTTTCTCGTCCATTGATATCATCTATCCTAATAATAATGTAGTATGTTAGATAAATTACCAAAAGGGTACAAATACATCCCCATGGTCCAAGACTTAGACAACTTGAACCCCCTCTTCTTATTTTGGTCAAACTCGACCGCTCTACTCTATTCAGTGCTCGACACATGTCAGTTTTTAATAATAAAAGTACAAATGTTTAGCTTCTTTGTCTTATTGTAATAAAAGTACAATAGTTGTAAAATGTCAATTATACCCTCATCTTTTATAACTCACTCTCTTTATTACACATCCTTCCTCACGTAATTTTATTATCACCATCTTAATTTCCAAATTCCGGCCAACTTTTTTTTAACATTTTGAAGCTCGAACATCCGACTATATTGCTATGTGTCATACCCCTAAAATCTGGTAGCAGCGGAATGGTAACAATGTGGTGCGACTTCATAGTACAACAATCAAGATATAAGAAACGACCTCAAAAGAGACGTTTAAATAAAGTTTCATTCGATGCATTATAAAATATCAGAGTTTTCAGTTATGGTCCCAAAATATTAAAAGAGTCATAAACATACTACATACGTTCTTTTAAACAAAAGCTTCATAATCCCAAAAGATGACATAAGTGTTATTAAAAGATTAAAGTGCATCTAATTTTAAGTAAACACAGTAATCCATCTTCATTGATATCCGTCACGCTCCTATCCCAGCTTAAACCATATGACCTGAAATTAAACATTCTAAAAGTCAACCAATGTTGAGTGAATTCATAGGTTTTATCAAATAAAAGATTGGACCAACGATTTTAAGTAAGGTAGATTATGAAACAAATTCAGTAGTCCAAAACATATATTATTTCTCTAAGCTCATGACCCCGAAGCCTTAACTGTCAGTGCCCCAAAATAAATTAGGTGTCCTGCCAAACATCTACTAAATTCCTCCTAAATGTAAATGCACAATGATCAAGCTTGTTACAAGAAATTATCAGGCGGGATTGTTATACACGATAGATCTATCCACAACACTAGCGCTCACTATAATAGCAATTGACGGTTCATGATTTGGTAGAGACTTAGATGGCAATGCGGTAACTTAGGCAATAATATTCAGACAATAATCTGGATAGCATACAATTTAAAACACTTGTGTTCAAAGTAAAAGAAGCATGTAACTTCACCCCGTAGAGTTTGTAAAACAGTAGATGTAAATGGGGCTATGAACTCACCTCAAAAGTGAATAAATAACGTAAGTCGACGAGTGAAAATGTCACGTGAAGGTCCGAATGCAACCTAAATAATTATAGGCCGAATGAGTGTAATGTATTTATTCTAAATACTACATCACGAGTTATAGCGTTACATCACCACCTAATACTCTTTGTTTAATTTATAAAATTTAAATAATATAAATTTGTATCTTGAAAAATAAGTGTCCACGTAATTGTATGTGCAACGATAGTATACTTTGTCAAATAATTTTAATTAATCGCCAAAAAAACTTGATTTAAAGTGTATATTACTTAACTATAATAATAACGAATAAGAATTTAACCGTCATGCAAAATATAATTTTTATAAAGTTAAAACACATATAACATTATAAAATGAATTCTACAATGATTCGCCAATTTTTTTTATTAAAACGAACCAACACATGATTCATGTTAAGGAAAATTATACTAGTTTACAAACTATACATCCGAAAATTATGAAAATCGACAGGTTTTTGTGAAATGTCATTCTGAACAACTTTGTAGTTTTACATTTCGGCTCAATCGGACCCGAAGGTCCTCAAAACTGAGTTTCAGTAGCTGCTGAAGCATTTACGGTTTTTCAGCTTTTATAAATAATGTTCGATAACTTTGAAACGTCGTATCTTACTCGTTTTAGCTCCGTTTTTAGTGATTCTTTCGAGCACGTTCTCGTAATTAAAAGTTCTACTATTATATGTATTTCCAAAAATAAATGTTCCTGAATGAACAGTAACTTTTTAATAAGGAACAAAGTATTAATTATCGTAAACTGTAATCGCCGTATCTTCCTTCGTTATAAATTGGTTTTCGAGTTCTCTACAAGCCCACGATCACTTGTACATGTAGTATTTTATAAGAAACAAAAAATCCTAGTCTCAATTCAAACCAAACAGCCCCTGAGTTAATAAATTAGGTATTAAAATATATATAACTGTTTTTATTTAATTTATTCCAACTTAATAAAAATAACCAACATCTTCCATAACTCTTTATATCCTATGTCTCATATATTATAGTGTCCATTAGTTCATATTTTGTCAAGTGTCCATGGTATCAAGTCCTTAACAACACTTTTAAATCATAAACTTTATTAAGTAAACTTTTAATTACTAGTTTATACATATTCTTTTTACACTTAAACCACATGGTACAATACTTATGTTTCCATCATAACATGATATTAACAACTATATAACATATGAAAAAGTTCATAAAACCATGATCACAAGAAAATCCATTTTAAAAGTATCCTAAATGGTGATGAGCCATATAACATAATATATACACATAAAATCATAAGTATGAAATGACTAGGGTTTTAGATAACCTTAGGTGAATGAGTGAGGAATGACAAACAAATCACACCCTTGTGATTTAAACCTTAGCTTCAAAACCAAGGATGAAAACCCTAGTTTTCTTAAGAAAACCTTAACTTGCTTTTTCTTTGCTTGATTCTTGAAAAGGCTTAACCAAGCCCTTAAACCTCCATGGTATGACTTAGGTATTATGTAGGAATGCTTGTATGTGTGTTAAATAAAAGATTTATGGATTGTTTATGGTAAAAATTTTGAGCCGTGGCTAGTGTAAGAGAAAAAAAGAGAATGAGTTGATTTTTGGCTAAGGAAAATTGATGTGTGTTATTATCTTTTAGAATTACCTTTATACATCCAAAGACTAGTCAAATGTACTAGTTAGCAAGACCAAAATACCAAAGATAAGGGTTGGGACATCAAAAGTGAAATAAGAAGAGATTGGTCAAATGTTTTCTTGTCTTGGACATGCTTTAATGAGATGCAAGTTGAACAAGACCTAAGTTGGTTAATTTATGAACTTTTGTCTCTTCATATGGTTGTGGTGTGCCGTATATAGTGAAGAGGAGGGAGTATTAGCTAGTTTTTGTTATTTTATAAATGTATCTTGCATTTACTTGAAGTTATAATGTGTAGATTTAATAAAAGTGAACACTTGAAGTATTTATGTTCTAGCTTGGTTCTTTAATGTAATATTTGGCTAAATGTGATAACATAGGTAAAGTTTTATAAAACTTTGATTATTGAAAATAATAATGGGTATTTGTTGAAGCGTAGATAAATTTTGGTGGTTCCGAGAATGCCTAAACGAAATTTATCGCGAAACGTAAACACTTTACGTAACCGATAAAAATAAAATACAAAAAGTTAATAATTATTTTTGTAAAAATAAAAATGCTTATTTGATGTAAACTAGCTAGTTTTTGTTATTTTATAAATGTATCTTGCATTTACTTGTAGATTTAATAAAAGTGAACACTTGAAGTATTTATGTTCTAACTTGGTTCTTTAATGTAATATTTGGCCAAATGTGATAACATAGGTAAAGTTTTATAAAACTTTGATTATTGAAAATAATAATGGGTATTTGTTGATGCGTAGATAAATTTTGGTGGTTCCGAGAATGCCTAAACGAAATTTATCACGAAACGTAAACACTTTACGTAACCGATAAAAATAAAATACAAAAAGTTAATAATTATTTTTGTAAAAATAAAAATGCTTATTTGATGTAAACTTTAATTTGTTTGGTGTCCGTTTACGTTAAATGATAATTTTTCGCTTACGCGATTTAACTTAACTATTAAAATTAAAAGTAAACGCGTACGAGATTAAAATAAATATTGAATTAAAAAGCGTCGTAAATGACCTGAAAATACAAAATATTACACTATGTATATTGATATCTACTATTTATACAAAATAAATAGTTTTACCCTCTTTAGCAAGCACGTTGCTGTCTTCAAAGCACCACACCTCTTGCTTCCTTTTCCTCCAACTATTAAATGCCTATTCAAGCTTTGGATTATGAATGAATGAGAGAAAAGATATTTTGAGTACTATAACTAACAAAATAAAAGCAAACAATTAAAAAAGGAACAATAAAAAGTAATTAAAAACTTACACTAATTACTGGGAGCAAATAAAAACGCTACAAATAAGCAACATACTAAAATTAACGTCCTAAAGAAAGCAAACTAATTCTAAACCTAAATTAAGTACAAAAGAAAATTTTAAGAAAAGGAAAAACATTATTTTTGATTATTTTTTGATTTAATTATGAATTTAAAAACAATTTTAATCTAATACATCCTAATAAAAAGTAAATTAAGTCCCTAAAAATTAAAGAAAAATGATTTTTTAAACTTAAAAAAAATCTAAAAAATAACATAAAAACTCATAAAACTATTTTTAGCTATTTTTAAAATTAAAATCCTATTTTTAAAATTTAAAATAAAGGCTTAAAAATGAAAATTATAATCTAAAAGTGTTGAAAATGATTTTTCTGAATGTAAACCTAAAAGTATTTATTCTAATACTAAAAACTATTTTTTTGAATTTTTATAAAACTTTTTTCTATTTTTATGACTCTTCGAAAATTAAATCCTAAGAAAAATTATTAAAAATAATCTACTAAATGAAAAATTCTCAAAAATTCAGGGAAAATCCTAAATGCTAACAAAAACTTAAGAAAAATAATAACTACAAAAAAGCTAAACACATAAGCCCTAAAATAAGCTGGAACAGCTACGAATTGCTTATGGGTGTAAGGCCCAAAGAAAGGACAAAGGATTAAAGTGTACAATGGCTCACGGATGAGCTATTGTAGCACAAGTGTTAAAACGTTAGTGTTGTGAGAGGGAGGTCGTGGGTTCGAGGTTGGCTAACACCCTTTTTGCATTTTTTTTATATTTTTCAAAACCAAATGATAAAACTGAAAGACAACACTTTTTTAAGCACTTTAAATAAAAACAACTTAAGCTAAAAACCAAAATTAAGCTCTCTAAGAGCTTTTGAAATTACTGTTTACAGAAAATGAGCTTTTGAGCTCACTTTTGCTTAACTACACTAAAAAGCTTGCACAATCTTCAATATAAGCTCAAATGTAAAAGCAAAAACTGATTTAGGATCCTTAAGAGTATGGAAAGCTAATTCTAAACAAGCCTATATAACAAAAAACACTAAATGCCAAACTGAATTTGCGGAAATAAAACATCTAACTCATGAACAAACTCAAAAAGCTCAAAGAACACTTAAGCTAGAAAGCTTATTAAGCTATTTCAAAGGCTAAGCTTATGAAAACTAAACAATCAAACTATAAGATATAAATTTAAATAAGAAAATCAGATGCTACAACTTAAAATCTAAAACTTAAAGGCTAAACTTAATTACTTCTGTTTTTGGTATTTAAGAGATTTTTATGACTTTTTAAACTAGATTATCCTAAGTAATTTTGCTAGAAAATGAAAAGTAAATCTTAATCTATGCTAAGCTATATGTTAACTATAAGCTATTTGAGTTTAAGCTAATGATTCCTACAAACAATTAGTTGAAATTAGGCTAAAAAGGACGCAGAAGCAAACTATGTTTACTACTCTGCTAAGTGCACATATTGCCCAAGGGCCAAAAACCCCAATGCAGGATACCTTGGTGCTTTCCTCTGCACTAGACACACTAAATGGTTGTATCTAAACACAATGCAAGCACAAACAAAATCTAAAAGGGCTAGGATAAAATTTTCACAAGCTAGAAAAAGGAAAATAGTCCCCTGGTGCACAACCAAGTAAAATAAGCTCAAACTTATTAAATTTTGAAAACTAACTTATGAAAACTATTTAACTACTAGTTTGAAGTGAATTTGAAACTATCTCAAATGAATTGCACAATTAAGTTTGACTTTAAGAAGTCAAACTCTACTAAACCAAACACTCCCTTAATTATAACAGTTTTCACTTAAGTTTATGAAATGATAATCTAAATAGCTAATCCTTATTTCCAGACATTAATTAGCTTAAAACAAGCTTAACAAACCTAAATCCAAAATTAATTAAGCTAAATTCAAAGATCTACAACTAATGCTATTTTTTAGTTTTTATGATTGTTATGACAGATTATATAGTAAGCTATTATCTAAACTACAAAAACTAAAAGCAGATGAAAGGACATAATCAATAAGCAAAATTAAACACAAAATAGCTAAATCAAGCAACTAAATAAGCAGTTTAAGCAAAGCTAAGTAAGCAATTAAGTAAAAATTAATCAAGACTTTAAATGACAAGGAAAATTTAAGAACTTACAAGATGCTTCAGCTAAACAGAAGCTTAAACTCAAATGAGCATCTACAAGCTCCTACATATCCAATTGATAAGCTAGTAAAGTCCATGAGAGCCCTTCCATTATTGTGCTCACCTTCACAAGCTTTAAGTCCTAAAGAAAGTTAAGTATTTTACGCCAATTTTTAGGATTTAAGTAGATATTAAGACTGAATTAAGACTCTATCTTAGCTTAAGACTAAGAGAGCTTATTGAGTAGCTTATGAACATTAGCTTATCATTTAAAGAGAAAGTGATAGCTATGAACTAAAAACAAAAGAGCTTTAGACAGATATTTAGATTAAAAACTGAATTCATTAATATAGAACCTTAAATTACATTACTGAAAGGAAAATTAACAAAAAGCTTTTAAAGGTAAATTAACATAAACTAGAAAAATAAGCTAAAAATCTAAAAAAACTTAAAAACTTTCCTTCGGTGTGTGAGCGTTGAGTGCTTTATATAGCCTGCCAAAGAATGTTCTAGCCCCAAAGTTTGTTACTCCTTCCTTCAATTCTTGGCCCTTTGATCATCTCAATGATTGGATCACAATTCTCCACCCTTGGATCATATCAAACTCACACGGATTGCCAGCTTGGCAATCCGTTGTGAGACACCTTGTGTGCTTCTTTTGAGAGTATTTGAAGTGTAAAAATCCATCCTTTGTGTGCTTTTAGGTCTTCCAACGTGGCATACCCCATGTGGGTTTGGACCAATGAGCTTGTTTGATGATGTGATGACCCTGCACACGTGTTCTTCTTCCCCTGAATTGTCTAAATTATCCCTTAATTATGATTTGCCCCATGATTTAACCTGAGGGTTAAATGGGAGAGACGGGTGAACAGTGTAAAACATTTTCTGCTTCTCTTTTTTAACTGAAAAGGGTGATGTGAGTTTGAGGTAATTGCAAGACTAGTCCTTGTCTTTGTTAATCTCAAGTTCAAGTATAAAATGATTTTCATTTTTGGCAGGAATGGCCCCTGTGGTTTAATAAAAGGTTATGGATTAGTGTTTTGGGCTTTTGTTTTGGGCTTATGATCCGGGTAGGTTTTTTTATAAGTTAGGGCCCATTAAGCCTTAGGGACCATTATTGTAACTTTTGAAAACTTGAGGGGCTGATTTGGAACTTTTTGTGGTTGACTTTTGTTGACCATGGTTGACTGAGGTTTGACTTTCTTGACTGCTTGACCACTTTTGACTTTGGCTTGACCATTTTTCTGGCTTTTTGTGCGCTCTTCCATCTCGTGTCCGTGTTTGCCCGTTTTTGACGGTTTTCTTGTGATTTTTGTCTTATCCGTACCTGCACACACAAAACACAAAAACAAGTATATTTTTGCCATTTTTAGTCTGTTTTGGGTCATTTAGGGCCTTTTTAGGTATAAACGGATATGTGTATTTCACACATATCAATTAGCATATCTGTTTTTAGCCTTAAAATAAGCTTTTTGTCTTTTCCATTTCAAAACCAAAAGTAACTAAGTGTTCCTTAGTATATAAGCTATCTTCACAAGCCTTTTAATTAAGCACCTGAATTTTAAAAAAGTTTTAAAAAGTTGTTTTAATAGTATTTAAGGTGTACTTTTTAGGTAATTAAGACAAAAGTCCATAAGGATCCTTTAGCTTATTTAAAAATAAATAAGCTCAAAGGTGCCTTAAGGGGCTGTTTAGTTAACAGTTTACACCATAAGTGCTTATTCCTTTATTTTAGCTTATCTGCTTATTTTTATGGCTTATTTAGGTTTAATTTAGCTTATTAGGTTAGTATAAGTCCATTTTAGCTTATTTGGTTTTGTCATTTGCTTATTTGAGCTTATTTGCTTTCTAGTGTAAAATTTTAAGTGTTTTTAAGGTTTTTTAAAGCTTTTCTAGTCCGTTCTATCTTATCAATTGTGCTTATTTTAGTCTAATGGTGCTTAATAGATATAGCTTTTAATCTGTTTTAGCTTAATTAACTTTCCCTAGCTTATTCGTTTCTAAAGCCCAAACAGTTTGCATTTATAGGTTTAGTAGAGTTGCTTATTCTGTCATTTTTCTAGCTTAATTTTGTGCTTATTTTTGGTTTATAAAAATCAGTGTCTTTTTTTTTTTTTCAAAAGTGCTTATTTTTCTGTCCTTAAAAAAGTTGTAAAAAATGGCATTTAAAAATATTTGGGAAAGGGGAAGTCCCAAGTGAGCTAGGGCTCGAACCTGGGACCTCAACCCTCTCAACCAAACGTCTCACACAACACACCCTAAACCATCATGCTACAATAGCTCATCTGTTAGGATCTTTCATTATTAATCTTTTATATACATTTTAGGCATTTTAGTATAATAAGCTGTTTTTTAGCTTATTTCGCAGCTTATTTGATAAAGTGTGTTTTCTAGCTTATTTTTCTTAGGTTCCTTATTGTTCAAACTATTTTTCGTAATTTTTTAGAATTTTTTATAATTAGTTTAGTATTTTTAAACATTTATTTTATTAAAAACTTTAAAAATCCATAAAAAATAGAAAAATAATCAAAAAAATATAATTCTTTTTTGGAAAATTTTTCTATATATCATATAGTTTCTAGGAAAATTAATTTTGTTTCCGTAGGGTTAAAATTGCAAAATTTTGATTTTTAAAGAGTGGGATTCATTCCCGTTCACGTTTTTCGTGTTTTTTTAGCTCAGTTCAACTCCGTTTTTGTTCTAGTTTTCTTTAATCTTACTTTTTAGTCAATTAGGGTTAGTTAAAAGTGAAAAAAATTCATTTATAAGTTTATTTTAAAATTTTAGGGTTTTTAGTTCCCGTTTTATTTCCCGAATTGCGTTTTTAGTTAAAATTTACTTTCCCGTATTGATTTCTCGTAGTTAGGTTTATTTGTCCATTTAATTGCTTCACTATTTAGGATTTAGAAAAACCAAATCACTTCGACCAATTCAGTCATTGTCCAAATAAACAAACGTGGTTTCAATTTCATAATCTTTGGGAAAACGAACCTGTGTTATCCACTTACGGTAATATACGAATTATTATATATAATTGTGAGAATTTTACCTTTCTTCATTGTCACATGGTATTTTGTAATTTATATACTTATATTATTAATTGTTAATATAAAACCTACAATCAACCAGCTTAGACCTTGTTTTGGTTGTATTTCATTCCTTAGTATGATGTAAACCCCTTTACTTCAATATAAGAACGTCAGATATTAATTATGTGCTGGGTAATTTCCATGACACTTTATGTCCTTTATGTCCTAGTTCATTTAGTTTCTCCTCATATTGTTGGACACATTGTGTTGTAATGATATCCATGATGTTACGTGATTCGCTGGCAGTATACACTTAAATAACTCAAATGCAAATCTCAACCAATTGCCCTTAACCAAGGGAAAAGGTCAAAAGCTACACAAAGAGATTAAATATATAAGAATCAAATCAATGATAAAAAGATTCCGGAAGATATATTCCCGGGTCGTATGTCCCAACCTAGGCTGCAATTGAAAGTTATCCTTGTTTTGATGAGAAATCGACTAGATGAATGAATAATGATGGAAACACTGATATAAATACAACTAAAATTAATTAAATAAAACCTAATTTTAGTCTACTGGAAAACAAGCAAAGAAATGGGCTCTTAAAAACTACGGGAAACAAAATTAGTTATAGGGAAAGCCTAAATACTAAAAATTAAGAAAATAAATGCTAAATTAAATTAAAATCAAAATTACATTCAATTAAGTTAATTGAAAAATAAAAGAACTAAACTAAAAACGGAGGTAGTTTGAATGTAAAACGAAAAGAAACGGTAAAACGCACCCGGTAAAACGGGTCTAAGACTGAAATTTAAGAAAAATTAAACATAAGTTTTTATAATTTTCCTACAAACTAGTTGATTAAAGAAAATTTTCTAAAAAAGAAAAACATTTTTTTGTTAATTTTTGTATTTTTTATGAATTTTCTAAGATTAAAAACTAATTAAAACTAATTAAATAGAAAAAGATAAAAAATAAAAGTCTAAAAATTCTAAAAATTTCAGATTAAATAAAGAAAAAGTTAACAATTCTAAAAATATAAAAATGCCCAAAAGTTACTGTTTAAATTAAAAGTAATTAAACTAATTAGATTTTAACCTAGATTATATTAATTAAATTAAATAAACTAACTAAAGTTAACTGCTGGGGACTAACAGTGAAAGGACACAAGGACTAATGGGGAAACAACAAACTGACAAGGGGTATTAACTCTGTTAACTATAAAAGACAAAATTACACAATTGGTCCCTGAGAGAGAACCCGATTACAAAGAGAGTCCAAACAGCTTATTATCAAAAAGCTATAAAAACAAAGTTGTAAAGGGGCTTGAGCTTATCATTTTTTATAAAAGGACTAGTAGCTGAAAGGGTCTAAATAAGCCAAAAACATGAGCTTATGGGGCTGACAGAAGCTTATTAAGCTTATGAGCTTATTTGCTTTTTCTTTGAGGTTTAAGCCAACAAATAAGCTAGAAAACTATGGGAATAAATCAATAGGCTTAAGGGGAGTCCTAAATAAGCTAAGGCATCTAGATTAAGCCCTAAAATAAGCTGAAAATGAATAAGCTATATTGACAGTTTTAAAAAGAAAACAGAAAAATGGGGACTTTAAGCCTAGAATAAGCTATGCTAAAGGGTGAGAAAAGCTATAAGATTTCAGGGACTTAAAGAACTAGTAATAAGCTACAATAAAAAGCTAAAAATCCTAAGTGCTTAATATCTAAATAAGCTAGAAAAGTGGGCTGAGTTATGGTGCTCAGCACCAGGGGAAGCTAGGCAGTGGCCTAGGGGCTTTTTGGGCTTATGAAAAATAAGCTCTTATGAGCTTTTTAGCCAAAACAAAGCACAAACAGATAACAAAGGGTGGTTAATGAGCTTATTTTCAGAATTTGAGAGTCTAGAAAACAATATAAGCTGCTGATATTGTGGCTCAAAATTGAGGGTTCTTAAAAAAATTGCAAAGCCAAATTTTGACTATTACTTGGTCAAACCAAAGGGACAGCACAAGGGGTTGAGTAAACTGGCTAGAAACAACCACAAAGAGCACAACAAAAGTGTGCTTAAGCTGCATAAGCAGCTTGAGCACTTAAGCTCATTTTAGCTTATTGAAATTTTGACAGAATTCAAAAGGGGACAAAAAACTTATTTTGACACTAAAAGTAGGGATTAAAGTGGCCTAATGAAACCCACACACTCAGCCAAAGTTGGCTGAGTGAGCTTGACCCATACCAAACCCAAAATGACCCATTTTGGGGTTAAACCAAACACTCCCTTAATTTATAAAAAAGGTTTTTTAACTGTTTTTTATGGGTAATTAAGCTGAGAAAGGGATCACAAAGGAGTTTTAATAACTTTTAACATATGTTTAAACAACTTAAACAGAATTAAACAGCCTAAATCATAGTTCAAATTTCGACAATGGTGATTTTCACAAACTTTTTAACTTTTATTAAAAATGAAATTTGTTACAACATATAGCTTTAAACCAACTGAGTTACACTTAAATGATTAAAAAAAAGACTTGGAATTTAAAATTAAGCTAAAAACATAAAAAAATGTAAGTAAGTCTTCGGCTTGGTCTTGGCTCTTTTATAGAGGTCTTTAGCCTTCCTTTGGTCTTGGGCTGTGCTTGTTGTGAGAGTAG
>BQNB010134839.1:0-18252 GCA_026074375.1 Tanacetum coccineum | reverse complement strand
CGTAAAAAAGGGATTCAAACGATAATCGAGTGACGCCATAAGAATTAAACAATTTAGAGGGTTAAGAAAAGAATTAAATGGATAAAAACAAAAAGAAGATTATTTTTGGGTTTTTAGGTTTTTTAGACAATATATTTTATTAAAGGACAAAACGAGATCGAATAACTTAAACCTAATAATCAACAAGCTTCACGGTAGCTCTCTAAAAGTATTTAACTTTCAAAGGTTAGCCGTATATCGCAAGTGACACAAAAGATAAGTTTTTAAATCTTATATTCGAGTTGGGAACTTATTATGGATAATACCTCAATTGAAGGTATTATTTGTTGGTGTTCTTTTACCAACTTTGTAATTTTTTATATTAACAAATTAATGAGAAAAATTGAAAAATTTGGAAAAGCAAATATTTTTGTCTTTTTGTTTTTAATCTTCTACTTATACTAAAAAGAAAAGAAAAATATATTTCTTACTTTTTATATTTTTTAATTCTTTATTTTTTTTTATTTTCTTAAAAGCGTAACTTTCGAAAACGAAAGGTTCTCCAAAGCACGATCAACAAACTTCAAACGAAGGAATCTTAATCACAAATCCCCTGCAACGGCGCCAAAAATTGATTGGTGCAATTTTATACACGTAATTATAAAATATAATATGAAAGAAAATTACCAAACTACCCTTGAGGACAAAGGTAGAAAGGAAAATCTTCACAAATATATATTATACGTATATTAACCGGGAAGTATGATTCCCGGGTCGTTATTTCCCCAACGATTTATGAAATTGAAACCACGTTTGAATTCGGACAATGATTTGAATAGAATCGAAGATTGATTTGACTATCTATTTCTATGAATTAAAAACAATTCAAATAAGCAAACTAAACAATAAAGCACGAAAACAAATAACGGGTACGAAGAAAACGCGACAAATAAGCAAGGATGACAAATTTAAATCCTACTAATGCAAATTTAATTTCTAAACCTAAATTAAGACAAAGGAAAATTTTAAGAAAAAAGAAAATTATTTTTTTTATTATTTTTGAATTTTTTTTATGAATTAAAAACTAATTTATTGATTAAGAATCCTAGAAAATAACAAATTAAATCTTAAAAATTCTAAAAAAATGATTTTATTTCCTAAAATCCAAAAATTGAACAAATTAAAGGACAATTAGACCTAACTTTAATAACGGGAATTTAAACTTTAACTAATAACGCAAAACGGGAACCCTAAACGGTGATTAAAATCCTAAATTTCCCAAAATTAAACCTAAAATGAATTTTTCTCTTTTAATAGACTCTAATTGACTAAAAAGTAAGTTTAAAGAAAACTAGAACAAAAACGGAATTGAAATGAGCTTAAAAACACGAAAAACGTGAACGGGAACGAATCCCGTTCTTTAAAAATCGAAATTTTGCAATTTTAACCCTACGGAAACAAAACTTAATTTTCTTAGAAACTTTATGATAAAAAAAAACATTCTAAAAAAGAATATATATTTTTTTATTATTTATCTATTATTTTATGATTTTCAAAAGCTTTAATAAAAAATAAAGTGATTAAAAAATACTAAACTAATTATAAAAATTCTAAAAAATATAGAAACTAGCTTGAACTAACAAGAACCTAGGAAAAATAAGCTTGGTTACACAGCTTATCGGATAAGTTGTGTAATAAGCTATAACAGCTTATTAAGCTAAAAGGACTAAACGTATACAAATATTAATCTTTGTAAAGTTATAACAAAAAAGACCCCAGGACACGTTGGTTAGAGGTGTGTGGTGTGAGGTGTTTATAAGGGTTGATGATGTTGAGGTCGGGGGTTCGAGCCTTGCTCACCCCCGATTTCCATCTTCCCCTTTTTTTTATTTTTGAAAACTTATAAAACAAAGTCTTGTTTAGATAAGCTAAATAAGACGACTTTACTAAAAAAAATTATTTTTGAAAAGCCCTAAATAAGCTGTAAAACAGCTGAAAACATGACAGAATTACTTTACTATATTTTTGGTTTTTTTTAAAAAAAAAATTATAAATTACAAATTCTAAGGTAAGCTAAAAACAAACCGAATAAGCTACAAGCTACTTAATAACTAATCTAAAAAGCTAAACTAAGCTAAAAATGAGCACAAAGAATAGGCTATAAGCTAGAAAATCAAAATAAGCTCTTAATGGAATACTACAAACCAAACAGACCCTAGGCAGACTTTGAGCTTAAAAATTAAACTAACTAACAAGAACTTTAAGCAAAATAGCTTATAACTACTTAGAGCTTATCCTAAAGACTATTTATAAAAATGCTTTTGAAAGGTATTTTGGAAAACAAAAGCTCATTGAAAAAGCTACTTGAAAACAGACCTAATGCTTAGCATAAGAAAGTTTTGTTTTTGAAATTGAAAAGACAAAAGCTAATTTTAAAAGCTAAAAACAGATTTATCAAAATAAAGCTATTTTTTTAAGACTAACTTAAAATAGATGAACTATGATCCTAAATCCATTTGCAAACTGAAAATCAAAACCTATAAGCAACTTATACCATCTGAATATTGATGATGATAAATGCCTCTTATCTACTTTTCTTACTAATGCATTTGACACAATAGTGTCAAATCCAAGAATGCATGCAATAGGACATTGTTTCAATACTCTAAACTCACTAAATCAAAAGCAAATTGAGTAGAAGAACAACAAGAAAAAAGATGCAGGCATAAGAGCATATGGATTTAAACTCAAAGTCACAGATGCTAACTACTATCTATAAACTTGATAAAAACTAGATTAACTCTAACACAAACCTTAAATCTATATCTAAAACTTAAATATAAAGGATTAAAATGAACTAAAGTGGCAAGACCCCTTACCAGTACTAACTTGTAGTCAGTACTGGCTTTGACCCAAACACCCCTTTAAACCTAATTAATTCCATTTAAGATTATAAAATAGAAATTTAGTGATTAAAACTTAAATACCAGATAATGAACAGATTATAACAACCTAAACAAGCAATTATCAATAAGCAAATAAGCCAGAAACAATAAGCTACTAGTTATGCTAACTATTTTGAAGTTTTTTGACAGTTTAATGAATCAAAACTAAGAAACTAAGATCTATGCTAAAAACTTAAAAAAGACACTCAAAACATATTTACAAGCACAAATAGACAAAATTAAGCATAAATAAGCAAGATTAATAAGCAAATTAAGCAATTCTAAACTAGGAAATTAAGGACAGTAAGGATAGAAGAAGACTTACAAAGGCCATAGCTAAACAAAGGCTAAATGAGCTCAAAGAGCTGTCTACAAGCTCTAGCTTAGCACAAGGATAAGCTAGTTAAGTCCCATAAGCTCTTCCATTGTAAGCTTATCATCCAAAAGCTCAAAATCCATTTAGCAAAGGTATTTTATCTGATTTTAAGATTTAAGTAGATTATTGATCAAGGAGAGCTCTAATCTAAGCTTAGAGACTTAGATGAGCTTATTAGAGCTTATGTAACAGTTACTAAAAGCATTTGAGTTATATAAAAGCTTTAAAGTAAAAAACAGATTGTGAAAGCTAAAATTTTAATTTTATTAATACTCAAAACAGATTACAAGACTTGAAAATTGAAATTACAAGAGCTTAAAAAGGAAAATACATTTTAAACGAAAAATTACATAAGCTACTTAACTAAAAGCTACAGGGAAAAAGAGATGATGTGTGTGAGAAGTGAGCTTGTATTTATAGCCTTCTGAGGATGCTTCAGGGTCATAGCCACGCTTCTCTATCCCTTGATCTTAACCTTTGATTGCTCACTTATCATTGGAGGCCTTCTTATCACCGTTGGATTAAATGGGTGAGCACACGGATTGCCAACGTGGCATTCCGTGTGTCAGACCTTGTGTGCTTCTTTTGTACTTATTTTAGTGCAAAAAGTTGATCCTTGGTGTGTTTCTTGTCAGACCCGCGTGTCCTCTCTTATGGGATTCAACCAATCAAAAGCTCTTGTGACGTATAGCTCTATCACATCATTCCTTGGCACTTGAATTACTAAGCCACATCATCAATTTCCATTTGCCCTTTGTTTTTGACGCAAGGTAATCTTTGGGTCGATGGGTGAATAGTCTAAAAAAGGATTCGCCGAAAGCCTTTTTAACCGTTTGGAAAGGGGTTTGACTAAGGGAAAACGGGCTTTGACTTTGGTTTATAAAAAAGAAAAGGAATTGGGCCAAGGTTTATGGTTTTTGGCTTGGTAAGGTTAACAGGTTTTGGATTTGGTTTTTATAAGAAGGATAACGACCGTTATCTTTTATTAATAAAAAGATAACGGTGTTAGGGTTTTAGGGGCTTTTTATGAATTTTGATTTAACATTAAGGGCATTTTGGGAGTTTTGAAAGGTTTTGTCTCCTGGTAGTTGACTAATGTTGACTATGAGTTGACTTTGGTTGACCTTGAAAGCATTCTTCCGGCTCTTGTACACTCTATCTGTTCTCGTGTCCGTGTTTGTCTGGTTTTGATCGTTTTCTTGAAAATTTTGCAATATCCGTACCTACACAATCACAAAGACAAAACAAGCAATATACAAGCATTTTATGCAAAATTTTATCTTTTTAGGGCCGTTTTGATATAAAACAGATATGTGATTTCAGCACATATCACACGACAATCATTTAGTTTGGAGAATTTTGATATGTGTGAAAACACATATCTTTATTATATCCAAAATAGCCCTTGAATAATCAAAAAATGCAAAAATATGCTTGTATTTATGTATTTTGTTGTTTGTAAATGTGTAGGTACGGATAGTGTAAATTTCACAAGAAAACGGCCAAAACCGGACACAAACGAACACGAGAACGGAAAGTCTCGGGATGATATGCCGTACTCATGTCTAATTAAGTACCCAAAGCATTCTGCATTGACTGCCAGAATCTGGATGTGAAATAACTGTTACGATCCGAGATGATGGATATTCGTACTCCATGTCATGAAACTATCTCCTTTATATATAACCTTGTAAGGGTTTCTGATATGTAAGAAATCACATATCCTTTTTATATCAAAAATGACCCTTAAATGATCAAATTTTGTAAAATATGCTTGTATATTGCTTGTTTTGTCATTTGTGATGTGTAGAAACGGATATTGCAAATATTACAAGAAAACAGTCAAAACCGGGCAAACACAAACACAGGAACGGAAAGAGTACACAAGAGCCGGAAGTTTTCTAGCAAAAATTCAACATGGTCAACCCACAAAAAGACAAAACCCTCAAAATACCACAAAAGCCCTTAATGTTAAAACCATTTTCACTAAAAATCCCTAAAACCCTAACTCCGTTAACTAGCTAATAACGGTCGTTATCTTTTAAAACTAATAAACCTTTTTAATTTTTTAAACAGAACCCGGCCCATTTCTTTTATTAATATCCCAAAACCCGGCCCAAGTCAAACCCCCAAGCCCCGGTCAAACATTTTAAACGAATAGTAAATAGATAAAAAAAAGGGCGCGAGTCGTTTTTTACTATTCATCATCGTTTCCACCTTATTACCTTGTCAAAACATGGGGTTAATTTAAATTGACAGCGGGGAAAGAAGATTCGAGTACCAAGCACCACCTCAGCAAAAGAAAATGTCACTCAAAGCTTCCCATTGGTTGATCCCCACAAGGAATGACACGCGTCTACAAAGAAACACACCAACAAAGGGGTTTTTACACTAAAATGAGTGCAAAAGAAGCACAAACCTCCAAGGAAGTTGGATTGCCACGCTGGCAATCCATGTGCTCACATACTCATCCAAAGGCCACAAATAGAGATCAATGATTAGATGAAAAGAAGGGCTGAGATCAAAAGGGGCGTCTAAAAGGGCTAGAAACTTCTCTCTCGCCTATATAAGGAGCCACTCACTCACAGTTTGGAGTAACTAGAACTAGAACTAGGAGTAGGAGTGGGAGTAGTTTTAGAGTAGCTTTTTAATAGCTTTTTAAATTAGCTTATGTAATTTTCAGTTTTAATGTAATTCTGTTTTCAATATTGTAATCTCATTTCTCAAGTTTGTACTCAGCTTTTAATTAAATAAAAATCTAGTTTGCTTTTGTTTTCATTATAGTAATTTGTTTTTACTAAATTTGCACCTATGTCTTTAATAAGCTGTTTTTACTGTTTCATAAGCTCATCATAAGTTCTCTTAAGCTACTCAAGCTAGTATTCACTTAGTTAAGCTCTCAAAAGCTTAATTAAGCTTAATAATCATCAACTCCTCCCTTAAAATTACCACAGCTTAATTTTGGAAGGGAAGCCAGTCATGGAAGGGCTTCCAAGACCACACCAGCTTATCCTAGGATAAGCTGGAGCTTGTTGATTAGCTCATAAGAGCATTTGAAAGCCTTGTTTATGCAAAGGTATTTGTAAGATTTCATTTTTCCTTTTATAGCTTTAGTACTACACTTTAGCTTATTTCTTCTTAAATTAGCTTAATATTTTCTCATTACTGTTTAATCTAGCTTATAAATGCTTAATATAGTTGTCATTTGCTTATTATGTTTGATTAGCTGTTTTAAATCATAGTTTCTTAATCTGTCATTAAAACTGAAAAAAACCAAAAATATTAGCATAGTTTTCAGCTTATTAATTCTGGCTTATTTGCTTTTTGGAAAATGTTTATTAAGGTTGTTATAGGCTATTTAACATCTGGTATTTGATATATATGCTTTGAATCTCATTATCATAAACTCATAATGGAATTTTGTAAATTAAAGGGGTGTTTGGCTATTGACAGTACTAACTAGAAGTTAGTACTGCCATAAGCCATTTGGCCTTTTGTATCACTTTAAATCTCATTAGTAGGTTTATATAAGCAGGATTTAGAGTAGCTTGTAGGTTTAATCATGTTTTCATAAGTTTTCTAGTCTCAATTTTGAATTTGTTAGTATAGTTTTAGTCTAATTTGCATTTTCAGCTTAATAGCTTTCTAATTGCTCTCATCACTCAATTTACATTTAGTATGAAGTTTTAAAAGACATAGCATCAAGTCCCTAGCCTGTATTTTATAAGTTCTCAAGGTTTAATTCATCTTTATGTGCACTGCATAAGCAGGATAAAAAGCCAAAAAGTCCTTTTTCAACATCAATTTTCAGAAGGTTAAATTAGTTTCTAGATCTTAATTTTTAGTTTATAAGTAGTTTTTAGTCCATTAATAATCAGTTTGAACTTGTTTTCTAAAAACAAGCTCATTAGCTTATCTGTTTTTAAGCTCAAAGTCTGCCATGTGTCCTTTTTGGTTTGTAGTTTTTCATTAAAAAGCTTTATTTCTTGTTTCCTTTGGCTTATTTCATGCTTAACCTGCTTAATAGATTAGACTTAGGTAGCTAGTAGCTTTTAGTTCATAAATTTTAGCTTATTGTAGCTTTTTAAGTTGTCAGTTTTAGATTAAAAGCCAAAAAGTTAAAAATATAGTTAAGTGTTTTCTGATTGTTTAAGCTTTTTCAAGCTTATTTAGTGGTTTTCAATAATAGTAGCTTTTATTAAAATTGCTTATTTTCATCTTTTCTACAACTTTGTTTTTAAATTTTTTCAAAATAAAAAAAATAATAAAAACAAAAGGCCATAGGATCGAACATGTGACCTCTTGCCTAGCACACACACGTCCCACACTCAACACACACTAACCATCTTGCTTCATTAGCTCATCCGTTATACCTTCCATCCACTTTACTTATATCACCTTTTTCATTTCCTTTTTCTTATATAAGCCGTAGCTTATCTTAGGCTTTTTAGGGATTTTCGTTTAAACTCATTTTTAGCTTTTATTTTTATAAAATCCAGCATACCTTTTTACACTTTTAGTAATTTTTCTTGATTTTTAAAGTTAAGTTTGCTATTTTTAATCATTTTTCTTTGTTTAAAATTTTAGAAAATCATAAAAAATACAAAAATAATCAAAAAAAATATAATTTTTTTAGAAAATTTTATTTTATCATATAGTTTCTAGGAAAATTAGTTTTGCTTTAGTAGGGTTAAAATTGCAAATTTTCAATTTTTAAAGAACGAGAATCGTTTCTGTTCACGTTTTTCGTGTTTTTAAGCTCAATTCAACTCTGTTTTTGTTCTAGATTTCTTTAAATTTACTTTTTAGTCAATTAGAGTCTATTAAAAGAGAAAAATTCATTCTAGGTTTAAATTTGGAAATTTAGGGTTTCTAATCACCATTTAGGGTTCCCGTTTTGCATTTTTAATTAAAGTTTAATTTCCCGTTATTAAAGTTAGGTTTAATTGTCCTTTAACTTGCTCACTTTTAGGATTTTAGAAAACAAATCATCTCTTAACCAATTCAAATCATTGTCCAAACAACAAAGGTGGTATCAATTTCATAAATCTTCGAGGAATACGACCCGGTAATCACTTACCGGTAAATATACGTATTATTATATATAATTGTGAGAATTTTCCTTTCCTCCTTTGTCCTCAAGGGTAGTTTGGTAATTTTCTATACTTATATCATTATACGTGTATATAATTGATAACGATCAGTTTCCCTAATATATGGTAGGATGATTATGTCATCAATGATGCAAATAAGAAATGAGAAAATACATGTGTAAATGGTTAGTTTAAGGTTAAAAGATTACTTGCAATGATTTATGTTTTGTTATCGACAACGAGAAGATCGTAAGATAGAAATAAACGTATTTATCGGTTTATTTGTATTAACAGGACACATATTCGTCGCTAATTTACCGACAACGTTCCATCAGATCAGCAACAAATGTGCTTTTATGACCGAGTTTCGACGAATTTCCATGAGATATGATTTCCGTTGGAAATCTGTCACTAATTCAAATTATTTACTGTCAACTTTCCGATGTTGTACCGACCTCTATGTTTATCTGTCACTAATCCATCAGCAATAACTAGCTTTTCTGTCGCTATTTGTGACAGAATTCTGAGGGATACCAATTACCGACCAGGATTCAGCGACACACTTTTCCCATCACAAATCCATCAGAAACTGCTTTTACCGACGGATTTTAACAGAAATGGTCGTCGGTATACCAGTTGTGTAGTAGTGAAATGCCTACACAGAAACAAAAGGAACGATACTTGATCCAAAAGGGTATGATGGTGATCGATGCTACTTCACATATCGATTATGTGACACAAACGTCTCAGTGTATCTCACTCCTTCAGGAATACCCACTCTAACATGGATACAACTAGCATTCGTCATCACCTCTACTTTTGTCTCTGTCTTTGTCGTTGCTATACTCTATTTTTGGATCCACTTTACAAATATACCCTCCATTTTTTATGAAACTGTCTATCATGAGCCAATTTCTGTTTTTCATCAAGTGTAGTGGATTCATAAAGGGAATATCATGCGGCTTTAGCTGATAAGTTACCACCTCGCTCCAGGTATCTCCATTCAACTTCCACAAATAGATAGAAGTGCTCTTTAAAAGACCAACTCTCCCCGTACTTGTTATACTTGACACAAAAATGAAGGCAGCATCTTTGAACTATAATATTGGCGAAACAAATATAGGTATTATTATCATTATCAAACACATAGGGAGATGCTATAGTATGGAATGTTTCAGTTCTTGTGTCAAACTTGATAAAAAAAGACATTATTGTACGTTCGACTAGAAAATAGAGATTTTCGTTCAAGCAAGTACTTGGACTCCCCTCTGCCCATAGGTGAAAGTTCTTGCTTAGCCTTCTCCACATGATCGTCTTTGAAGGTGTGCAGGGTGAGCGACCGCACAGGGCCTAAAAAATTTCAGGGGCCACAAAATTTGTCCTCTTAAGAATGTAACACCCCTAAAATTCGGAACGCAACGGAATACAACATTGGGGTGCTACTTCATTGTTCATACACACGAGTTATAGAAAACGACCTCAAAAGAGACGTTTTTAAAATAAGGTATCACATTCGATTTATTTAAAATATCAGAGTTACACAGGTCCCTCAAACAATTTTGGAAAAATAACTCTAAATAAGTCACAACATGACTCGATTTATCAAATATGAATTGTTCACCGAGTCCAAATCCTTGATATCTACACACCATTCCCATCCAACCAAGCACCAGCGTAATCACTTGGGATAAACATGCTAAAAACGTCAACAAAAGTTGAGTGAATATATAGAGTTTATAATTAGAAGCGGAACACAAGCATAGTATCAAAATCTTGTAAGCATATAGCAAAACTTTTCGATCCATTATCACATTGAGCTCGTGACACCGACACCTTGACACAGCATATATCTTTTCATATGCTCACAAATTTGCCCCGAAACAATGTATTATTGCCTCATTCCTAATCGCCTCCATACAAAACGTCCGTTTGACAGGGTGTTCACCGTCGGATCCATACCCCGGACGGGGTTGTCAAACCCAATAGATCTATTTAATGCACAAGCGTCTTACCCCGAAGGCGTAAGTTAACATTTCACGATATTAGGGACTTTAGCAATAGCGACTCATGCAGATAATTACCAAAAACAGTTCCAGCTTACAGTAAAAGAAAATCACTTGTGTTCACCTTTTTCAAAACAAGCATGTATCCCCCTCGCGGGTTTATAAAACATTCAAAACATTTAAAAGCGAGGCTATGAACTCACCTTGATTTTGAAGACAGAGATCAACAATGCACAATCACGGAATATCAACAAACAAATAGCTCAACCACGACCTAGAACTATGTCGCGCAATTAGAGAAATAATAGAGTACGATCGATTTATATATATCTACATATATTATTTATAAGAAAACATGCTATGGAATCCACACTTACGCCCCTAATTCTTATTAAATGACTTAGAACTAAAATCCTACTCATAATTAAGTTGCATCGCATTTTTGAAAACTTCCTATTTTCGAAAAGTTTCTTATTTTTGGAAAATTACTATTTTTGGAAAGTTACCATTTTTAGAAAGTCCGGTTGTATTAATACCAAAAATATTTCCTTCTTTCATCAATCTCCAATACACCAATGCCTAACTATTTAATTACAACCCCGACGTTACATCTCGTATATATATATAAAAAAGTTTCTATTTATAGACTTGTCATTCCTAAAAACGACCAATGATTCCAAAAATAATGTAATCCTCGAAATAATATTTTTTGTTACTTTTATCAACCCGAGCAACACTTACGACGACTAAATAACATTTTTAAATCCTCATTTGACTTTTACTTTGATTTTTTATATATAATTTTCCTAGTTGTTGACTTTGGTCTTGACCCGCCTTAAGTTACTTTCAATCTTAGATTTTTCTACCGGACACGTAAAACCATAATCCGAACAACTTTTATGTTTCGGCCGATGGTCGAAACGGACCAGAAAATGACCGTTTGCCCTTCTAAAATTCTGCGCAGTTTATATATATATCTTTATTTTCTAATCCGCGGTTTGGTCTAATGTCTTCATTTCAAGTCGTTAAATTCCAAAATTTACACCGTGAAAGCGAAACGGCATTTCGGACAACTTTCGTGTTTCGCCGGAAGGCCAAAATGGACTCGAAAGTGGTCGAAATGCCGTTTAATTTTTCTGCGCAGATTTAATTTTTATAAAAAGCTGAAACTTTAATATAAGTTTTTCTAAACTTCATTTGGCTGTAGAATCTTCGTTTTTAAGAGTTACGGGACGATTCATATATCGAAACGTTCATAAAAATAAGGCCTATCGTAATCCTAGCGAAAAATATATTTGAAAATTTTTACGACACCCAAAAGTGACTCGAAATTTTCTGCTTGAAATGACCCGTTCAAAACCCATTAAATCACCATTTTCACTTCACAACAACATCAAAAATACTCTTAGCTAACCTATTTCCATCCTCTAAATCAACCTCAATCATGCATACTTCATCAATCACTAAATTCATCTTATGCATGTGTGGATCCATGACATGCAACAATAAAGCACAAGATCAAGCAAAAAAAATAAAATTGAAGGTAGCTTAAAAATACTTACAACAAGTAATAGATGCAAGATCAAAAATCAACTCGAACCCTTCTTTTGTTTTCTTTGTTAGCCGAAACCAAAACACAACCATTTGATCAAACCATAACTTTTCTTTTTACCAAATCTTGTAATATCAATAGATCTAAAACCCTTTAACTAGTTTTTACCCAAAAATCTTCAAGTAACTGGCTCAAATCAAAACTTGAAAAATACTCGATGCATGTCGAAACTTTTTGTGGGAATATGTTTATCTTTGTGTAAGGATTGAGATTTTACAAGTGAATCGAGTTGCATGTAGCTCGACGACGATTTTTAGTGGTAGTGGTGGTGGTTCGGTGGCTCGTCGAACGCAAGAGAGAAAAGAGAGGGATGAGAAACATTTTTGTTGTAAAAATGATGGAGTGTGTGTTTTTGTTTATGTAGGTGGAGTATTTTGGACAATTGGCCCTTTTAACCCCTAATACTTTCTAAAGTTTGAAATTAAACACAAGGGTGTTTGTTTGGCTTATTGTAACCGGTCACCTAAGGGCTCGGGTCACGACTCGACTTTTTTTTTAATTTTTAACACATTATTTTAGGCGAAAACATTTAATAAAAAAATGTTAGATCATGTAAAAATAAAGTTTTGACTCGGTTTCGGCTAAAACGAGGGAAAAGGTCGTAAAATACTAAAAATAAAATAATTAGCTTCCGAAGCATAAATATGAGATATTAAAATTTCTAAATCGCTTAAATAAATAAAAGCTTAAGCACGGCTTGCGACATAGCTAAAGATAACGATTCTCATCAAATCGCTCGAAACGACAAAGGATTATTCTAAATCAAACGTAGAAAATGAATCACAGCTCGAGATAAACGTCAGCCTAAAACTCAGGTTTTTACATTCTACCCACCTTAAGGGAGCGTCGTCCCGGTGCTCAATTCAACTTATTCGTCCTGATTTTACTCATAAAGGCATAGACCTCTCTCTTGAACGAACTCACGCGATGTATACGTGACGTCACACTCGCTACAAAAATTCAAGGCGAACGGTCAACACGGACTAGAATGGAGATTCTACCAACAAAATCACCTATTATGCCAGACCAATCTCCCCAAAGAGAGCGTAAATAAAGCCGCGGAAAATATTCTGGAAATCACCACGTTGCTCTCCATATACCGGAGTAAACGACTCCATAGAAACGTACCATAGTACTACACGCACATATACCCATATACACATAGCTATCATTATTTCGCAGTTATCAATCACTAATCTATGCTCGCTTACAAAGAAGCCTTTGCAAAACAACCATGCTCGCTTACAAAGAAGCCTTAGCAAAACAATCATGCTTGCTTACAAAGAAGCCTTAGCAAAATGATCACGACACGTGGGTAGACGTACCCAAGCCGATCTAAATTTCATTCACATAGGGTAGGCGTACCCAAGCCGATCCAAATTTCATTCACATAGGGTAGGCATACCCAACCCGATCCAAATTTCATTCACATAGGGTAGGCATACCCAAGCCGATCCAAATTTCATTCACATAGGGTAGGCGTGCCCAAGCCGATCCAAATTTCATTCACATAGGGTAGGCGTACCCAAGCCGATCCAAATTACACATGATAAGATAACAACATTTAGGCAAATCAGCTCATAAAATTTCCACATAAACACATGGCGGTGATTCCGCCGATGAATATAACTACTTTAAAAGCGAGGCGGACGTTGTAGCATCGCTACACGCACCAATCTAGATGGCAACTTCAGCCTTTACATTTGACTACTTAACAAAATCGTTTTAATCCCTGATATGTCGTATCAGGTCCCGGACAAATCGACAAGTTAAGTCTAGGCGAATCCGGTCATAACCCTCATCTTATGACAACAACATTTAAAATCTTTTACTTTGGGGAGGAAAGTCTTCTTTATGGCCATCGGTTGTTACTTCGAGAAGCAACACACATTTGATGTAAGAGAAGTCTTCTCCATCCCGCACTTTCAACTTTGGAGCTAACTAAGTCTGACACTCATCCGCTTTGGTAGCCTCTTGACTCTAAGAAGGTCCCTTATCAGTGTCGGTATCAGGTTTCTCGGCATTTTATCACCAAATCCTACTGAATATTAAGTCTCGCTATAACAAGCAACCAGTCCACCTTTTAGGTGACCTAGATCCCATAGTTCCTTCTAGGTATATATTTCGAACAGTCTCATCGACAATCCTCCCCGCGGTTAGGTCAAGGTGACATCTAAGTCGACACTAACGAAGAAGGAGTTCGAAGATAACAAGGAAAGGAAAGGAAGGATTTTGAATTGAGACAATCGACACGAGGTTCTTCTCAAGTGTCCGAGTCAGGAAGGATTTCTTGCATGATAATCCATGGTCAAGGTATAAAACATCCTCTTTTTGAAAAGTTCCGCTTGAATGTTGATTCAAATCAAAAAAAAATTAGGGTAACGATTTTTCTGGCACAACGTGGTTCTTCTTGAATTATGCATAGGTGATCAGGCTATGCATAATTGAGGACCAAAAGACGACATGTCCGTCCTCGTTAAAATTTATTGTCACGCACTATACTTGCAAAAGTTGCCCAAGTAGAAAAGAAAAGAAAGTAAAGTCATTTGACATGGGGGAAACGAATTTGTCTACACATATTTTGAATATCAAAATCACTATTGAAGTATAAAATTTTTGTCAGGTCTTGCGTAAAAATTTGATTGGCTCGATTAAAATCGACATAATTTACAAAGTGATGATAAAGTCGTTTTTACACGCGTAGTATCAAATAAACCCTCAGTTATAATATATATATTTATAAAAATACATATACGTAAGCAAAGTATCATAAAAATTATTCTTAGGAAATAATAATAAGTAATCAACACGGGTATCGTTCTCCTCGGTGAGAGGTGAATGAAAATCTACGTTCAAGTTGTAAATCGAGCTTGATTGTCATAAAAGTTTTTGGTTTTGGTTTTAAACTATTTTTATACTAAAAATTAAACTAAAATTAATTCTAAGATTTAAAACTACAAGATTATACTAAAATTGATCTAAAAGATATAAATGACTAATATGCTTGCTAAGTAACATGAAAAGTTCATTAAGTGTGAATATTATTAACGAATTATAATCCTTAGAAAAGATAATTTTCTCACAACGTTGGTTTATTTTGAAAACGATCTCTTAAAAAGAAATCGTACTAGATGTGTAATTTGATTATTCTCTGGATTTTGCCCTTTAAACAATCAACTTACAAATCTAAATAACCCGACAAATTATTGATTAATTAAACCCTTTTCAAATCCACACTTAATTCACAATTCGCAAATCACTTAACAAGCACTAATTAAACTACTCGCTACTCATATTAATCAAATAAGCAAACATATTAAATTTAAGCTAAATAAATCTACACTATTTTATTGAAAAAGGATAGAAAATGAGACCGAATTGAAGAGCCGCAAATAAACGATAACCACCCGGTTTAATAAGCTAAAGAAAATATTCAAATTCTATCTAGCTTATTAAACCCTTAAGCTCTACGCCTCGTGAGTTGAATCGAACCATCTTAAGACAAAGAAGGTTAGAGCAAACAAATTAAACAAGTTAAGGCTGCTGTTCCATTTCTATTTTTTATTTGCAAATACTTAACAGGTGGACGAGTAACATGGGACAGTTAAATGGGCTAATCACTAACAAATGATCCAATAAACCAAACTAGCTTGAGAATTCGTTATTTACTATTGAATATCGAAACTATATTTCTTACTAATTTCACTACTTAGAAACAATTTGCAAGTGAGTTTGAAACCATGAGTTTGAAACTATAATAAGCGAAGACTCAACATTAAGCTAAATGAACCAACAAGCTCTCGATCTATGAGAAATGTCACAAATAATCTAATCGACATTTAAACTAAATCAAAAGGAAAATAAGCTAAATCGACTTATGTCACACCCCGCCAAGGCGGAAACGCGAGGCGTAACATAATGGATATCATCATAACACAATGGTGTCGAAACAGAGAATTTCTAAATGCATAAACGAGTCAAGGGACACAATGTGTCATGACAATATCAATAATCCAAACAAAGCATACAAACAACTTCTTGTATTAAAGAAAGTGGGTCTCTCCAATACAAGAATAATAAATCCACGCTCCTAATAGAATTCAAAACAAATATCATAAGTTCATGCAAACAAAACAAATAGGGAAGTATACTCCCATGCACCCTAGCAGTCTCTCTCTAGCCACTTTGCCTAACCTCATTATGCTCACCTGAAAATGATGCTAAAATACGTCAACACATGGTTGGTGAGAGACACAGGTTTAGGACAAACAATAGAATTTTAGACATAATTACTGTGATCATTAAAACACAATTGGACAAATATGCAGCTAAACACACAATTGGGAACAGAACGTGTCCCTCGATCCATTAGTTACGATCCAATAGTAACAACTCCATTGTTTCAAACAGCCATGAAGCGTACCACTTCACAACAACTGGGTAGGGAACGTGTACCCCCGTTCCATATGATTTTATTTTTATAGTACTACGCCAACTATAAAAGCTCATACCAGAGAAACTTTTACTCTAGGATCTGGACCACACACACATTAATGGGTATGGAGTTCCCTACGAATCCAACACAATTCACAAATATTTGACACAACAAAGAACTACGTCCAAGCACATTTATAACATACAATCTATTAGGAATTTATATATTTAAACACAAGATCATTTCCATCCCAATTTTAAAAACCAATGTAAAAAAAATGGGACTTATGACACTCACATGATTGCTGCTTCAATTCCACAACACCTTCAACAAATCTCACGAAACAATCTAAACATTATAAGCACATAAATAATGTTTCACATCAATTAGGCATTCAACCCAAAATGATATAACTCAAACTATGATGTATGCCTATGTCGTGATGTATCTAGTCCTATACTTGTTTTATATCCTTATTAATTCTTTACATTTTACTATTTGACTAAACGTCTACACTTTACACTTCTGGTTTTTACGCATAATTGTTATCTCTACACTTGCGTTCCCTAAACGCTACTAATTAAACATTCCATAATTCAAAACAAAAATTCAACATGATACATATATGTCATATGAACCTCTCATGCTCTCCAAGTCACTACCCCTTTTTTTTCTATAATTATTACCCTATAAAAATTCCATTAATCCATAGTGTTTAAAATTCGTCCAGAATCTGACCTTCAAAATAGTATGGCATTAATTACCACCTAAACTTAAATCCCCTCTCTGACCTTATCCAAAATTCAGAGGGTCACACACATATATTTGAATCTGGTACTTCACGTGACTTAGAGCCTCTAACTCAGTGTCTAAGTATTTTAGAAAAATCATAAACCAAAATGCAAATTCGTTACTTGTTTTACACACCGATCTTGTATTGACCCTTTGACCCCACTTACCGACCATAAAAACTTATGAGGCATGGATTTCTAGAAAAGTAGACTCTCTGAAGGTTATCTCCCAGTATATTGTAAGTATTTATTTATCTTTTATAACCAGGTATACTCGTTACAAAACTGCCTAACTTTCTGCAGTGAATTACGCATCTAATTCAAGCGATCTAAGCCCTAACGCATGATCATATCGCTAATCTAATTAATCTAATGATTAGGCTATCATCATAATATCATAAACTTTCTGGAAATTAAATGCCCTAATTTATAAACCCTATTTTAAACCTTAATCCATCATAACTAAGTTACTAGAAAAATTAAACGAACTAGAATTAAAAGATAGGATCGTACCTTAAAGCGAAACCCTAAAAATTTCGTCTTCTCTTTTCTTTTCTCCTTATGGCCGGTCGAATATTATGGGGGGGGGGGGTGTTAGGATCACATAAATGGTCCTGAACAAAGAAGCTTCGGTCACTCAAAGATACAAGACAAAAGTCTAGCTCGAAAGACAATGTTAATTAATGTTTATTATGTATACGGGCCAAGATGTAAAAAGCCCAAAAAGAAAGCCCTCAAAGGCAAATCATAGTTAGTATAAATAAACCTAGTTTTAGTCAAAATTAGGTTAGCTTCTCCATTTTATATTTTTCATCTTAAGGGTTTGTAGCCTCTCTTTGTTTCTTTCAATCAAAAGTTCTTAATGTTTAATCTTTTGTGCCATTGATCTTGTGCTTAATCCATGGAATGATCTAGGGATCCTACAAAAAATCATTCTTAGTCAAGGTCTTCCTAGACACATCTTCAACAACCTCAATCAAACAAGCACTACAAAGGAGATTTGGGATAATGTGGAGAT
>BQNB010134838.1:0-18252 GCA_026074375.1 Tanacetum coccineum | reverse complement strand
ATGTCATACTACGTAAAAGTTTATGTAAACAAGTTATTTAGTCAAAAGTTTACTTGACGACGACAAATCACTTAAGGTATGGATATGACATTATTAAGTATAATTAATGATCAAAGAAAAAAATTATCATTTACATAAATCTTTTCTAATCAAATAATTTAAGTTAACACATGATTAATTATAAGCTAGTTATATTAATCATGTAATACAAAATAAGATTAACCATAAGTGAAAACAATCTTTCCATATCTTTTGAAATCTTCTTAAATCTTTTTAAATCTTCCCAAATCTAGAAATTATTTCCTTATTGGTGATAAGAAATATTTTGTTCTAGATGAATCTAATAAACTAGTTTTATTAAGTACAAAACAATATTTTGTATAGATTTGGGGTTAATCATATAATGACAAATCCTGTCCCAGCTCCATCCACGGATCCACCTAATACACGGGACAGATCCAGCATATGGTAGATCCGTGAGTCGCACGGACCAGCTGGTTAGGACAGATTTGAATTTCAAAGGCTTGCCTATAAATAACAACCTTAAGCTTTCATTTTAGACAACTCTTGACAAATATTTTTCACATACATCTTTTATCTTTTATATTCTTTGATCATTATACTTGTTACATAATCCATTACAGGTGATCAACTCATTCCACTCTTTAGTGAAGAACACTTACGAAGACGTCAAGCTTCAAGTGTTAATAGTTTAGTTGTGTCATCACGTTTGTGATAATCATTCATCTTGTATATCTTGTGTTGTGTGTTGTGTGTATCATATGTGTATAATAGGTTAGTATTTAGGCCACAAAATACATAGTGTGATAGATTGGTTCTATCTCGAAGTAGAACTCGGTATTTAGCTTAGTACCGGAAAAAGTGTAAGCGACGTGTACGGTTTTCTCCACCTTAAAGGAGCTTGTTGACATAGTGAAGATAACTCTCAAGTTGGGTACTTGGGGAGTGGAGTAGGGCAAAGAGGAGCTTCGTAGCTATAACATTCCGTATTTAAGGTCGCTATTTATTCTTAACTTTATTTCTATTTTCATTTTTAAGCAAAGTCATTAATTTTACGTTTACCCGACTTAGTAAGAATTTCCCGTACTTAGCTTTGTTTGAGCCGTATTTAGGAATCTATTCCGTCTTCGCATCTAAGTGATTTAATAATCTCGTAATATTCCCCGATGATTATAATTTTCCTTATTTTCATTTTCCGTTGTGTTTTGCGTTTACGTAAATTCTTGCTTAAAACTCGCGTTTCTACCTTAAAACTTTACCTTTCTTAATTAACCTTACACACACTTTTAATTAAATTATACATTAATAAAAATAAAAAAAATAATAATTTTTTTTATAAACCAAGGCCAATGGCCGGTTTGTCCACACACACACACAAACTCTTCACACTTTTTCTACTTTTTATAACACCCTATTTTTTTTTTTCCCCCAATTTGACTAATTTTCCATACATGCAAATCTAGTCATTTCACATAGTTCAAAAATCTCTCCTTCCTTCTCCATTTCTTGCTGCTGCCGTACACCTTCTTCCCACCATCACCACTCTCGCAACATTTTCATACTCCTTTTATTCATTATAACATCATCCTAAAGCCCCTTGCAAAGTTTGGTGGTTTTTCTTGAAGTTTTGAAGAAGTTATTAAGGTTATCTCTTAATCTTTAATTTATCTTTTTATTTTAATCCATGAAAATGGAAGTTTGATTCTGGAAATACATATTTATATGATGATCAGTTGTGTTAAGATCTTGGGATGGCATTTCATGTGATTGATTAGAGTTAGGATTGATGTTTAGATAGGTTTTAGACTAAAAAATAGGGACTATTTTGGAACAGTGGCTAAAACATATCATAGCTCTAAACATTTAGCTTGGGGTCTGTGATTAAAGTTCATAGGTAGTTATATATATGTCTCAGCTCTATGAGATAGTTGGATGCTCAACCAACTCCTCCGAATGAGGGAGATATGGTCAAAATACGAAAATAGGTCAAATACGGACATATGATTAGAATATGAGTTAAACTCCAAATTTTTGCCATAACATAATAGATATTAAAGATTGGGTCAGTGGTAGACATCATAAGGAAGCCATAGCCCTTGACCTCACCTTCATTTCTATCATGGTTTGTGATTTATGGCCATTTTAGTAAAGGTAAAATTTTTACTAACTTTCTGTTTTGGACAACCAGGGGTAAACTGGTCTTTTCACATAGTTACGAAACTTTGTATATTATGAGACTTACATTTCTAGAAACTAGACACAAATAGCTTTCCAGGGGTGAAAGCATCACAGATAGAACATTTGTGAGCTAGGATATATGAGTCCATGAAGTCGAGTTAAAATCAGAAACTAAGTTTTTACGTCTAGTCAAAAATGTAAAAACGTATCGTACACCGTGATAAAATAAAAATTAAAAGCCGAAACTTAGTAGATGTTCATTTGCCTATAATACCAGGTTACAAGTTATTTTAGGGTTAAAAAGGACTTGGGGAAGTTCTAGTGGAATGCCATGCTTATCTCGGAAACACATCTCATGATCACATGTTTAATGCTATAAAAGTGACGTTATTTGATGTCATCAGCCATTACGGTCAGAGATGATAGAGACCGGCACTCCATGCCTTAAGACCACTTCTTTCAAGTAAAGTCTCATTAGTCTCTCTATAGAATCGGTTTCTTTCATCGGTAAAAAGTAAGCAGACTTGGTAAGACGATCGACAATTACCCAAATGGTATCGTAACCACTTGACGTCTTTGGTAGCTTCGTGATAAAATCCATAGTGATTTTCTCTCATTTCCATTAAGGTATCTCAGATTGTACCAACAAACCAGATGGTTTTTGTGTTCAGCTTTGACCTTCGAGTATGTCAAATACTTGCTGACGTAGGTGGCAATATTTGCTTTCATGTTAGGCCACCAATGCAGTTTCTTCAAATCCTGGTACATCTTGTCGGAACTTAGGTGGATTGAATACTTAGACTTATGTGATTCATGCATAATCAAAGCCTTTAAGTCACCAAAGCATGGCAATACACTTCTGTTCTCTAAACATAACGTTCCGTCTGCACGGGGTTCAAGCTTCTTGATCATACCCTCTACATCTTCCGTTTTGAAGTTTTTTACTTTCCTTGCTTTAGTTTATGCGTTTAAAATTTGTGCGGGAAGATCGAAACTAATAGTCATAACTAAGGCTCGAACCTGTAATGGCTTAATCCGTTCTTTTCGACTCAAAGCATCGGCCACTACATTTTCTTTTCTTGGATGATAACGAATTTCGCAATCATAATCACTAAGCAACTTCAACCAATGTCGTTGCCTTCAATGTTCAACTCCTCTTATCAAGGATGTGGTTACAAGCTTTTGTGATCGTGAATACGGTACATTTCGTTCTGTACAAGTAGTGTCTCCATATCTTTAGAGCGAACACTACCGCTCCTAATTCCAAATCATATGTTGTGTAATTTTTCTCATGAATCTTCAGTTGTCGAGAAGCATAAGCTATAACCTTCTCCCTTTGCATTAACACAACACCCAAACCTTTATGCGAAGCATCGCAATAAGCTATAAAGTCTTTGGTTCCTTCGGGTAAAGCCAAAATTAACGCACTATATGATTTCTACTTCAACAGTTGAAAAGCTCCTTCCTCCTTATCTCCCCAATCAAACTTTACACTCTTTTAAATTAGTTTGGTCATCGACTTAGCAATCTTTGAAAATCCTTCAATAAATCTTCGGTAGTAACCGGCAAGACATAAAAATTGAGGGATCTTCGTTGGAGTCTTAGGATATGCCAAGTCTTTAATGGATTCCGATCTTGCGGATCCCACAGAATGCCTTGACTATTAATCAACGTAAATAAGAAATGTACTTTAAGATCTAAATTTTACATTTAGAGAATTTGGCATACGACTCCTCCTTCTTAAGCAACTCTAAAATTAACTTAAGGTGCTCCTCGTGCTCTTGCTGGTTCTTCGAGTAGATCAAAATATCATCAATAAAGACAATCACAAACTTGTCCAAATACGACTTGTACACCCGATTCATGAGATCCGTAAATACTGTCGGTGCGTTCGTCAAACCGAATGGCATAACCTGAAACTCATAATGACCATAACGAGTCCTAAATGCGGTCTTCGGGATATCTTCTTCAAGAACTCTCAGTTGATGATAACCCGGACTGAAGTCAATCTTCGAGTAGACACTCGACCCTTACAGTTGATCGAATAAATCATCAATCATTGGAAGCGGATAACAGTTTTCTTCATCGTCAGCTTATTTAGTTCTCTATAGTCGATGCACATCCGAAACGATCCATCCTTCTTCTTGACAAACAAAACTAGAGCACCCCAAGGTGAGGAACTTGGTCTTATAAAGCCTTTGTCGGAAAGCTCTTGCAGTTGGTCCGACAATTCTTTCATCTCGGATGGGGCTAATCAATAAGGCGCTCGTGCCACAGGTGCAACACCAGGTACCAAGTCAATTTGAAACTCCACTTATCGGGTCGGTGGAACACGCAGCAAGTCTTCGGGAAAAACTTTTAGAAAATCTCGTACAATTGGTACATTCTCAAGTCGCTTCTCCTCCGACTTTTCTTCAGTCTTCTTTTTGGTGATATGTGCCAAAAAGACATGGCATCCTTTTAGCAAATACTTGTGAGTCTTGGTGTACGAAATGATATTTAATCGAGACTCGTTTCCATGGTTGCTCCCGTCACCACGAATAATCAAGGTTTCGTTTCCAAAGGGAACATGAACAATCTTCTCATCATAAACGATCACGGTGTAATACAACGATAACCAATCCATACCGATTATGATGTCAAAACTACCAAGTTCTATGGGCATGAGGTCGATGTTGAATGGATGATTAAGAAAGTTTAAAGTACATCCCCGTATTATGGTATTAACTCCTGTTATTTTTCCATCAGCTAGTTCCACGTCATAATAAATGTTTAATGTAGTTGGGATGATATCAATTAATGAACTAAATGCAGTCGACACAAAACTTCTATCGGCATCGGTATCAAATAAGATGGAAGCATAACGGTTATTGAGGAGGAACGTACCCGTAACAAGGTTCGAATCCGGGTTTTCCTTATCTCCTTCTAAAGCATAGGCCCTCCCATGAGCTTCACTGTTTCCAGACTAGTTCCCACGGTTATTGTTCTTCAATTTTAGGCAATCTTTCTTGTAGTGCCATTGGATTCCACATTCAAAAACGCTGTAACAACCTCTCATATGCCCCTAGGGGATCATGGTTTGTTAGCTAGCAATAGGACTATCTACAATCACAGGGCCATAAGACCAACTCTTATCAGTTGTGCACTTTGCATTGCACTTCTAGTTGATGAATAGTTGGTACTTGGTGTAAAAATGGTAAAGTTCCACCATACTCCTTCTTTTCACCAGGCCTAACAGTGTAGGCTCTGGCCACATTTTGCCTTTTGAAAGGCTGCTGTTGAGCTTGGTTATCTCTTGGGTTATTGTCAAGCTTTCTCTTCTTCTTAGCCTGTCTTTCAGTAAAAGTAGGAATCTTTTGGTCTATCAGATCATTAGCAAACTTGATTGCTTCTTGCATCATTTTCGGTTTGGATGACATCACATTACCTTGAATCATGTCGGGAAGTCCACCACGATATTTCCCACCTATCAGACTCTTCGAGGAAGCATTCTTCACACTTCAAACTACTCCTTAAAAATGTTTGTGTAGCTCACAACTCTTATCCCTTTACGTTGATTCCACAACTCAATCTCCATCTTCTGATCTTACTCTTAACAATACATGCAGTCATCATTTTCATTAGTGTCCTCGATGGCATCTCATAGGCAGCATCATGACCAATAGTCTTAACGTGGGAATTCCACCACGTTAGTGCACTACCAAGCAGAGTACAAGTGACATACTTAATTTGGCACTCAACGGTGCAGCTGCTAATATGGAATATAGATTCTATCTTTTCAAACTACTGAGTCAATCCTATAACTCCTTTAGTGCCCTTAAAGGTAAGGGGCTAACAATTCAAGAAGTCCTTGTATGTGCACACACGAGCAGTGTGCGACGTTCTTCCCTCGCCAATTCCTAAATTGTGGTTATCATGTCCATTCCTACTGCCTCTATTTACTTCATAATCAGGTAACGCATCAACCACGCCTTGGGCTATCATTGCCTCAATAGCAGCATCACTCATATGAGTTTTCTTTGGAGGCATTTTTCTAAATTCACACAGAAACATAACACATGAGATTTCGTACAATCACGACATGTAATAAGTACAATATATAAAATGAGATCATGACACGCAGAAAATATATAACAGAAATAAGATCAATAATGACATAAATAAGTCGACATCATATATAACAACATCGATAACATACATGATAGGTTCGGTTACAAAACGAGAAATACAAGATCCTAACAGCCTACTAGCTAGGAGTTACCCATAAAACTTAGCAGGTTATGCAAGATAGCTAAATAATGATATAAGATCCCTACATCCTACTAGCTAGGAGTTACCCATAAAACTTAGCTGGCTATACAAGATAGCTAATACATAATACAAATCTAATAACTACTATCGCGTCCTCCGGTTTATCATTATTCTATGGATCTCTAGCTCGCTCTAGCTCCTGGATGCGCCCTATGGCTCTAGTCCACAAGTCATGGTCGTAACGCCTCTGCTGCTGCAAAACTCTAGTCTCAGCCCGGAACACTCCTACCTCAGCATGCAACGCATGGTTACAATTCATAGCTTGAGACCAATCCTGACGGGTATACATAGCCTCTTGGTCTGCAATCATAGCCATATGATATTGATATCGCCTCTCCTTTTGGAGTGTGGATACTTGAGCCCGTAGTAAGGCTTTATCGTCCTATGCGTCTTGGTGACGCGTATAGAAATCCTCACTATCCTGCTTATGCCTGGTGGCCATATCAGCCCAAAAAAACCAACTTCTTTTTACCCCCTTAACCTCCTCTAAGGCGGTCATAAGTCCATAGTCAATACTACGGGCCAAAGTAGACTCGGGCTCTCTAGTAGCAGCGGCTGCTGAACTCTCTCAGATCTCAAACCTACGAGATGGAGTAGTGAAACAATCTCTCTTCCAAGGCGGCATGTCAGCCTCGAGAATGATACCTCTACGGTCAAGTGATGGTAGTAGTAATGGTAGTGATGGTATCAGTGGTAGTGGAGATGATAGGGGTGATAATGAAGATGGTGGTAGTGATGGTGGTGTATGTGCATAACCATACTCAGCAATAAGTGCCATCAAGTATATTGCTTGTTAAGGGTGCTGGGGTTGCCATCTTCGTGCCTATTAGACTAGTCTGAGATAATGGAACAACAGTATGGGTGATGGTGGTGTAGCAGCAGACTCATCAGTCTCGAATGGTTCTATCTCCTCAGATGAGGGAACAGAATCTTGTACAGGTGATGCAGGGTCGGTCAGAGTTGAAGGCTCCTCCTCCTCCTCATCGGAGGGATAGTCAACGAGATCTATCTCGGGATCCTCCTCTGAGTCATCCTCGATAGGCTCAAAGTCAGCAATGTAACTAGGTGAACGTGCAGTAGGTGATGCATCAACAGGCAGTGGCTGATCCTCTGCTAGTATGTCGTCATCAGACGGTGCCAAGTACTACGGGTACTCGAGAGCAGGAACAGGTAAGAGTGGTGCATGCTCAGGAGACTGTGATGCAGCCTCTGGTTCCTTAGGGTCGAACTCATAAGCATCCATCAAAGGAATGGCCCATGATGGCATTACACTGGATATGGAGGTGTATGTAACGGTAGCATGAGACAAAGACGAAGACATAATTGTTGTGACAATCAAAAGGGTTATATAAGTATAATATATAAGACAAGTGTAAAATATACGCAAGATAAGGTAAGCATGTATATAAATCATGTAAGCACATAGTGTAAGCAAATAGTGTGTATGCACATGAAAAAGTTTTATGTGATGCAATGTTTGTGAAAACGGTTATAGTCTATGTAAGACATGCAACCTAGTTCTCTATAACCTTGGCTCTAGATACCAATCTGTAACACCCCTAAAATGGATCGCAGCGGAAATATGTCCGGGAGTGTTACTTCATGAATATATTACACAAGATATGAGAGAACGACCTCTAAATAAGTCGTTTTAAAAGATACATTAATTTAACTTCAAAGTTTGTTACAAAAGCACCATGCTTTAATTGTTCACCAATATGAAAACGTAAAGATTTTAAAACATAACCAAATATCCAAAAGTAATGTAGTAAATCTTTCGTGATATGAGACTCCAAAATGTGACTCGAAATGGTGCTTCCCAAAATGCTAACCAAGTAGCATGCACTTAATTATTGTGAAAAATCATGCTTTAAAACGTCAACATAAAGTATTGTTGATTCATAATTATGTAGAAAATAAAATGTTTAGACCACAAATTTCAAAAGTGTGCAATAATGTTAACACTACAATACACAAAAGGTATTTAACTAATTCCCCAAGCTCATGAACACTATTGCTACAAACTTCTATGTGAGCAAATTAATGCTAAATAATGTGCCCGTGTAGATGTTCAAATTGCAACATCCAAAATTCCCATATGGTATACGTTTGTTAGTTTGGTCTGCCAAAACTAGTGAGTGCTACTCACCCGAACGGGGATGTCAATCCCAAATAGATCTATTTATAACACACGTGCTTACACAAGGTAAATTACAGTTCATGATAGATGGCATAGTGAGTTATCGCTACTTAGGCAAACTTGTAATTTGTTTAAAAGTGTACTTGCATCCAATTGTAAAACAATGCATGTATCTCACACCGAGATTTGTATAAATATTGTTAATCATGTGAAGCGAGGCTATGAACTCACCTCTAGTGAAAGTATTGATTATCATAAAAATCAACAAAGTAATCGTCATAAATGATCCGGAATGCAACCTAATTAATCATAGGTCATTTAGTATATGCATGAAAATAATAGAACGAATGCACTATATTTTATCTGTTTATATCAGCCACCAATAGTTTTAGACTAGCTTTATAAATCAAAATAATGTTTCCTTTAAGTTTTATCACTTTTATAATTTTTTTGCAACGACGATAATATATATAGTTTGAGTTTAATTCATCAAATAATATTTATAAGGTTTTAAATCGCGTATAAATATTATATACGTGATGACAAAATATTTCCTAAGGTTTTTATAGTTCAAACGGACCGAAAATGTCCAAAAATATAATTTTACTATTCATGTCTAGAAAAATAGTGCAGAAATTTTTATAACATTTTTCGAAAAATAGTCCAAGTTTGATTTAAAATAACTCAGTCGTTTTACACTTTTGGGCTTCAAAACCTATATTACTTTCGCGAAAAATCATTCCGAACAACATTTTAGTTTTGTACTTAAGCTGATTCAGACTTGAAACCCCTCGAAAACATGAATTACAAAACTGCCAGATTTATGCCGAAAAACTATTTTGCCGGTATTGTTTCAAATCTAGTTTTGGCCATAACTTATTCGTTTTAAGTCCGTTTTTAGCGTTCTTTATATACACGGAATCATGTTAAGATATACTAACACATTTTTAAGGTTTTGGCTTGACAAAATGTTTTTATCCTACTATTATAAAACTGTTGTCCCTAAGGGTATTTTACACACTTTTCGTCTATTATTTCTATTCCATTTTCATACAACAAAACCACTAGTCTATATATTTCAATCATCCTCCACAATCATAATCATCCACTAACTTAATTCCATCCAACTCCTCATAATATCATAAAATAATCATAAGATCAAATAAGCTAGTTTATGAATTATAAACATATCCACATGTCTAACATCATAAGTAGTGTTCTTGATTTCTTTGCAAGTGTTTATAAAAGTATACTAGTTGGTGATATAACTTAATAATCAAGATGTTTATATGTAAAAATACATAATGTAAGTATAGAAACATGAATAAACATAATCAATATGTATGAAAATCAAAAGAGTGAATGTAGTATGCTTACAAAGTAGATGATCAAATAGAAACGCTAGACTTTGATTCTAAACCCAAAATCCTTATAAAACCCCAAGTCTTGATTATGAAAACCCTAACTTGTTCTTGAAAAAAACCCTTGCTTAAATTAGAACCATAACTTGCAAAACCCACCTTGGGCCATGCCTCCAGATATACCCTTGATATACCCGTGTATGCTTGTAATATAAAGAAATGGAAAACTATGAAATATTTTGTATGCCTATTGCAGGTTGTGGGTTTGAGGTGTAGGAGAGGAGAGAGTTTTATATTATTTTCTAGTTGTGAACTGTGAAGTGATGAAGTCTTATACTTGTTATATATATATATGCAAAATATATAGGAGACACATCTTATACATTTCCTTGATTTAGGGGGGTGGTGTTGATTGGTAAGGGAAGGGGAGTGGCTTGGTCCTTGTGTGTAAGAAAGGTTAGTAAAACTTATAAGAAAGTTAGTATTTAGCACTTGGTTTTCTAGAAGTATAATTTTGATATCATCTTTGTGTTGGTTTGAATGTATAACCGGCCATGACATGGTTTTGGTGTAGAATTATATAATTTTTGGGTATTGGGTATAATTGTGGGTATTTGGTGGAGTGTAAAAAAGGTAGAATGGTTTGCATACATGCAAAAAGGTTCCAAAGTGCGAAATGTAAATGTTTTATGTTACGTATAGAAATAAAATATGAAAAGTTATAAATTATTTTCATAAAAATATTTATAAACACTGTTTGACGTAAACTTTTATTTGTATGATGTCGGTTTACGTTGATTGTTGATTTTTAGTTTACGCGATTTAACTAAACGATTGAAATTAAAAGTAAACGCGTAAAAGTCTAAAATAAATAATTGAGAGTTTATAGGTGTAAAATGACCTAAAATTACGGAATGTTGTTACATGTTGAGAGTTTGCTAATAACTTTCCACTCCTAGTTGAATATCTTCAACCCTTTGTTGAATCACGACTCTTCTGATGAATAGGAGAAGTGCATTGTTAAAGTCTTTTACAAATTCCAATGGGAGATGGTGGAGTTTATCTTGGAATTGGAGCAAATACATGTCTTCAACATCATTTAAGCTGAGTGGCTAGAAAATCTTGCAAAATGAATTCATCCTCTTTGTCATCGAATCTCCTGACTACAATTGATGTTAAGAAACCATAACCTTATTTCTTCTTTACCACTACTTGAACAACTGATTTGATCCTTAGATTTGATTAGACGCTTCCTTCAGTTCTGATACTCATTTTTGCTTTGAAGAAGTCAATTCTACTATCTTCTCAATGGTGAATACCATTAAGGGCTTTAAAGATGTAACGATGAGTTTCTTTGCACCATCTATCATAGATCATATCTTCTATACCTTGTTTTGTAAAAGTAATTTCCTTTTTTAAGCAACATCGTGCTAAGTTGAATAAGTATGAAACTTCTCTTCCGGCTCAAACACACAATGTAGTAGAAAACATTGGTTGTATAAAAAAGGGTGTGGTATTGTGTTTTTGGACAGTATAGATTCAAATGTTTCTGGTTTTAAAACACTTCATCTTCATCATTGTTTCATTTTTGGCTTATGTAGCAGACTGTTGTTATGAGTTTGAACAACCTGGTATTCGAGTTTCTACATCCATTCTTACTACTACTTTATCCTTTCTAGTTCTGCACCTTTAAGATCTGCTATTATAAGCTCGTCCTTCTAGATGATTGCTTTAAGCTTCTTTGCTATTGCGACAGTAGATGGTCTAAGAATATGATTCTTATTTTGATCAATATCTGATTTCAAGAGTAGATCAAACCATTCCGTTCTCCTTTTAGCATTAGCTGACCCTGACTTCTTTGGAAACCATTCTGGACTGGGATGATTCCGAACATTTTCATCTTCTTGGTCTAGGGGTTGGACGGCATGAGTGTCAAATTGTGCATGAATACCAGAGATTTGTTTCGCCTTGATGATCTAGAAGAGGATTGTCCAACATCTTTTCTTTGTTTCTTTCTTTTCTCCCCCTCACGATCATTTGGAGTATCCTAATTATTGTGAGACCTCTTATGAAAGGATGGCTCTGCATCTTGAGTATCGAGTGCTTGCTGATCGAGAGTGATAGAATCATAAAGAGTATCATAAAGTTGCTGATGATTAGTATGAGTGTCATTTGACTTATTCAAGTGAATTCGGTTTAGCAGCTTTAACTTTAGATCCATTTCTGAGAGATCATCAGTGGAGGTGGATGATTGAGTGAATAGATTGATTTGTTTATTTTTCATAACATTAAGCATAGAGGTGTTAAGACGCGACCTAACATAGTTTGCAATGGCTTTCGGGATATGAGTAGGTAGAAGCTTTTTCATTTCTGTCAGAACTTTAGCTTGGACAAAATTTTCAAATGCATCAGAAACATTGAAATTTGTAAGAGCTTCTAGCTTCTAATCATATTCTCTGAATTTCTATGCGACTGCCTTCTTGAAGTTAATCTTCCTCATATTCTGTTTCGCCTTTTGCATTAGCTTCTTTGCTTTGGCTTGAAGTGAGCTTGGTTGGGGAGTTGTTGCAGTATAAGGAATTTTCTTTGTTGGTAGAGATGGTATATGATGAGCATTCTCGTCTGAAAATATTTCCTACAATAAAACATTTGTTGCTTGAACATCTACATGTGTACCAAGTGGTACTTCAGATGCACCTGATATATAGCTTGTTAACTCAGGATTTCCCTCTGGGTAAATTACCGCTGAGGTTGTTTAAGCATCAATATAAACTGGATTACTCATAAAATCCATAAATCCATTAGCAGGTGAATGAAATCCAATGAGTAACTTGTAATCATGGGACTGAGATATGTAGAGTTGGGTGTTTCTATGGACTTATTATACATGAACACGCCAAATCCTGCAGCATCATCATCTTTGTCTGGATTGTCATCCGATAAATCCATATCAAAATCCCTAGCATCATCAGTTTCATTTTCACTTTCCTCTGAATATGAAGAGTAGAGTATTGCATCACTGTCAGTATCTGAATCAGCATAGTGTTTGTTGTGAGCATTACTTGATCCTTCTCCTGCAACTGCTAGCTTCTTTTGATTCAAACTCTCAAGTTTGCTTGCTTTGGATCCTTTCTGTAGGTCTAACAAAGATTGAACTGTAGGATCTTCGACTACATACCTTTGAGTTTCTGTCCCCACTCAGCATACGTATATATAACAACATCGTCAATGTGGTTGTCAATTGACTACTTTGACGTCGTTGAGTGTGCGGTTCTTGAATATTGATGGAATTTGCAAGTTTACCTACAACTGTTTCTTCGACGATAGTGGGAGTTCTTGTTTTCCTTGGCACATCATATTTCTTGAGTTTGTTGGGTTTATTCACTACTTGATCACCATAACACATAAATCCTTTTCCTCTTCCACTTTTGACTGGAGACACACGTTGCTTTTCTGGTTCATCAACAATTTTATCTTTTGCACTTTTCTTCTTCTTAGCTATGTAAAAGTTGTATCATGTTGACTTCTTAATTGCATCACTGATCATTGTATCGGGAATCTCCATTCCAAACTTGTAGTCACCTTTGACAGTGTTTGACAATTTGGTTATGGGTTGATCATTTTGTGCACTGTGCAACTCATAGTTGGATTTGCAAGGAATACTATTGTTTCAAGATAGAAACTGGTTAATGATAAGCTTGGTGAAGCGGGTGTACAACAGCTTAGACATCTTTGATGGTCTGGAGGATCTGTCAACTGTTTGCCATTTAAATTCGTCCCAAATTAATGATGCAAAGTCCAAATTGGCAGAGTGAACAATTCCCCAAAGTATCTGAAGTATTGAAAGTCTAACTGTGTCCCAGCTTGAGTATTTTCCCGTAAGACTTCTATTGAGTACACTCAGAATAGCTCTCCATGGTTGATGAAGTCTTGTAGCGACCATTTTCAGACAATAGTCATCTTTATATCAGGATCTTCATCATAACCAAGTGTCATAATGAATCCAACAATTTGGTTTTCCGAGGGAGGTTTTGTATAAGTGTTGTTGGGATCAGGAGGAGACATCCACAATATAGTTCTTAGTAGTCCAGGTGTGAGAGTAAAAGTATGAGTGTCTAGTTCGAAAGTGAATGTGTGGTTGTTTAGATTGTGATTGATGGTTGTCCAAAACTGGTGTAGGTAAATGATCGGTACAGTTGCAGTTAGGGAAACCGGTTTGTATAGCTTGTGGTATCTTAGAATTTCAACAACAAATCTCAGCATAGTATCAGTGATATCTAAATCAAAAGTGACACACTGGTTGTTCTTTTTGATTACAAGTCTGTTAGCACTAGCACCCAGCTGTTCATCATAGACAATTTTTATTGGTTATTGCTTGAGGATTTGCACTTGACATTTTGAATAATAGAATAAGATTCAAACTTAGATTTAGTTTCACATAATACAAACTTAAAAGCACACATTTATTTCATTTTCTGTTTTTATTCTCTCTGTCTGTTTTGTATGGACGGGCATTTCTTTTTGTCCATACTTATGTCATTTTCTTTCTCATGTGCCTTTATTCTTGCTTTTGCTGATACAAGACGTATGCTCTTTTCTTTTCACATACAATTTTTATCTCTCGTTCTGTTTTTAGTTATCCTCACTTAAGATTAAGATCTAGGATACTATTTCTATGTGATAAAAGATGGAAGAATAAACGAGAATTTTCATGTTTCTCATGCTTATAAAAGTGTTCATCTTACCAATCTTTAGAGAAATAGCACCATTTGTATGGAAGAAAAACTTTTTAGAAAATGATTGATTCGCATGAGAGTGAGTTTTCCTTTTAATAAAGTGACTTGAGCTCCAAACAAACATTGATTTGCTAAAGGATGCATTAACAGCTTTTAGGTTATAACTACCCTAATAGCCCATCCTGACTATACAGCAAATCTTAAACAAATTATTCAAAGTAGACTCAAAAGAACTTTTTGTCTTTGAATTTCATTTTGGAAAGGCATTGTGTTATTTTTTGAAATTAATAGATAATGATGTGTAAAATCTGTAGCAATAAAGTTTATAAAATTTACACACATCAATACTATTATTTTTGGAAAATATCTCGTATGAGATTAAGTGCCTCGGGAATACCACATGTAGTACAAGTACTAGTATAGTAATCCACTTCACTAGTTGGCTTAATCTGAAGATTGAGCATGAGTATTATAAATACTACCTATTAGTGCACCGTGTGAAATTTAACGAGAGATATATCAAAGTAATAACACATTAATGAAAAGATAGTTTTTATTTAAAATACTATTATATCTAAAACGGATGGTCACTAAGCCGTTAATAACGATTTTCGAATACTCTCAAACAGATGCAACCCAAACGATGCTAACAATGTAAGAGAAAACCCTAAACCGAATGCAACGTAGATCACTGGCACGTCTTTCGATATAGAAATATTTGTTAAACTATTTTTGACATTATCGCAGATAACAGATAGAACATGTATTCATTTACATAGAAACATAATCAATTTCATATCAAAAGAACTTAATACGCACATGATTAAGAAAGTCAAACTTGGTCAACGGTTAAAGTCAATAGTCAACGGTCAATGAAAAGGTCAAAGTCAACAGTCAAGATCCATAGACATGGTCAAACTAAGTCAACGATCTAATCATCTAATTTCAAGGTTTTTGAGATTAAATTTACGAGATATTTAAAATAGTAGAGTTTTACACAATTATATATACGTTTTAAACTCATTTAAATAATTCAGTTCTTCTTCGTGATTTTGAAAACGTTAATACTTTTTGCAAAAGTTATTAAGTTTTAAGAAACTTTTAAAATTTTGAATTATTTAAAACCTTTTCATTTTGATATTTCAAATTTTGAACCTTTTAGTGTTTAAAAAAATGAAATGTCGTGAAAAATTTATCGTTTTGGTTAAACGCGAGACGCGGGTCAAACATGAATCAAACTCGGCTCACGGTCCAATGGGCCTTTAAACCGGGTCAAATAATATGAAACGGTGAGCTTGAACCTCGTTGCCCAAAGAGATACAATTGGGCTTTTAAACCCGAACCCTTGGATCGGTGGCCGTAACCGATACCCTTAAGGTTCGGTGGGCTTAACTGACCCAAAATGGTTTAGCCATTTAATCGGCCCGTTAAGGGTCCGGTGGGCTTTGACCGGCGGACTTTGGTGGTTCGATGGGTCAATAACAACCAACCATGGTGTAGCCATGGTAGTTCGGTGGCCACATGGTAACCGACCATGGTGGTGGTTCGGTGATACCATAGTAACTCACCGACCATGGTTCGGTTAGCCTTAGGCTACCGATCGTGGTTGGTTTGGTGGTCTTGTTTCAACCGACCTATAAGCATCGGCTCATTTGGTTTGGTTTTAGACTTCAAGTCATCGTGATTTTGTTATGTCTTCAAGTCTTGAAATTTCCAAACACTTATTCCACCTATTTTTTTCACAAGCATTTCATCAAATACTTTGTCTTCACCTTCAAAAATCACTAATATTTTCATTTAAGGTGTAAAGGTTAAACCTTTTTGTTACCAACTTAACAAGATTAATGTTTTTAAGCTAACAATTCATCACTTTACATTTAAACAATCAAAATAAACACACCTTTTAGGTGGTTCGGTTCATGAACACGCAACAAACAATCCCTTTTGATCAACTTAATCAATGATTCACTTAAATTTGAGTTAACACTAGTCTACTAATATCATAATCTACAAAAGCCCTCAAGAAAAATTAACATCTAAACACTTTCAATTTTTATGAACCCTAAATAAAAAATTTTGATTTTTTAAGATTTGTGAAGAAATGAAAGATTTCCTTTTACAATTGAGATGAGAAGATGATTATTAAAGACTTTCGTGTTTTACCTTTGATCAAAAAATAGTTTCTTGTTTGTGTTTGTGTTCTAGCCGATCCAAGAGAAAGAAAAAGGGAAGAGAATTTTTTTGGTAAAAATGTGTTAAAGTATGTGTATGGATCGGTTATAAGGGTTTAAAAGGGAGGGGATTCATTTTTTTGGTAAAACTAGTCCCTAGAGGTTTTAAACTCTATTAAACTAAGCCTAACATTTAAGCATCACCCTAACACCTTAAATATAAAACTAGTTAACATTTTAGGAAAGATTGATAAATAATTAAAGTTACAATAATTACCCTTAAGTTTTAAACCTATTTTTCAAACTTAGTCCCAGAGTTAATCTCGTTAACCCCCCCCCCTCAAACGATGACCAATTAAATGACTTAAACACTTTTCCAAGACCATTTACATAAAAAATTTCGAAAAAATTGTTTTCCTGAAAATTATTTCTCCCCCTCAAATAAATACCTGTTTTTTATTTAAAGAGTTGTAGAATTTGTTTAAGTTGTTCAAAATCTCTTGATTAAAATTTAATTTTCCCCCCAAACAAATACTCGTTTTCTATGTAAAAAGCTGTAGAATTTGTTTGAGTGTTTAAAATTGCTTAATCGTTATTCCCAATCTGATTCTGATAAAATTATTTTTGAACATTTTTAGAAATTTTCATATAAAAACTCGTTCTCCCCCTCGAACAAAGACCGTAGTCTATTTAAAGATTTCTTGGATTTGTTTGAGCGTTTGATTTTTTGTGAAAATCTTTTTCTATTTAAATGACAAAACTGATTCTGATTTTATTTCTAGCATTTTTGAAGAATTTGTTTAACTCGAGCATGTTTGATAAACACATTTTGAGAAAAAAATGCTCGAGATAAAGAAAATTAATCTTTTAAGGACAAATGCACTTTTTGTCGTACATTTTCCTATTTAGAAAGCTTGAGTTATGTAGCAAAATATACACAAGTCATATTCTTGAGTTACAAAACTTGGAATGTTTTGAATCTTTAAACTCAAGACCGAAAACACTTCTCTTTTCATTGTTAAGGATAACTGCACTGAAACGTACAATTTCCTTTTCTTTAGGGACTGGGTTGTTATCTGATATTTAATAACAAGCCATAAGAAAAATTTGAGATGACATGTTTTAAAACTTTCGGTCGAACTTTATCTACAGAACTGTGTCATTATTGAATGACATTTCTAATTTTGTAGATATTATCGATTCATGAAAGACATGTCGAGAAGATTTTTTTATGGTTTTTGAAAATTTTTCTGATTTTTTATTTTGTTTTTTGAAATTCTATATTTTTGTATTTTGTTTTTGAAATTTTTTTGTAAAGTGAAAATCTTTTTGTA
>BQNB010134837.1:0-10405 GCA_026074375.1 Tanacetum coccineum | reverse complement strand
GTTGTATTGGGCCTGGGCCCATATGCGTATATTATGAACTAAGCCCAGTAAGCTTGGTGCTCATACTATACGTCATCAAAACATATCAAGGACACTATCATAACCCGATTTATATTTTTGAAAGAAGGAAAACTGGTGGACTACACCAAGAATGTTTACATCAAAAGAAGACGGTTCAGTAGATAGAATTGAAGCATAGTAAATATGTGAACGATTGAACAAACGTAAATTTTCTTGTGTAAAAACTTTTCGAAGAGAAAAATCCATCAAAAGAAGATGTTCCAATAGATACACTACTATGAGGTGTTAGGAAGTGGTGCACTTCCAGTGACCTCGAAAAGAATCGTGTAAAGCAAATTTAAGTAATGGAGCAACATGAACACTTTTCAACCCACCATCCCTAAATTTTTTCCACAAATGATTTCCATCGAGGGTTCCTATTTAGCTTACTTATGAAATTCTTGTAAACTGCTACGGATACTCCTGAGCCTATAAATATCATAAGCACACTCCCAAGAGCCGTGATCTCAACCATTTGAATTATAATCTCCTCAAGTAAGTTAACTGAGAGATCAATATCCCTTAAAAAAACCAGTTGTGAGATATTGCATTGCGCCAGTCTGACAAAAACACGAAATCAAAGTAAATTATGCACCTGATCATCATTTTTACTTATTCTTTTTGTTGTTAGACTAACTAAAGAAATGAAAAGAATGAACATGTATTGAATACTCACCAGTACATGTAGCTACAATTTCAGTTGCAAAACCAAGCGTCAAACCCAAAGTGATATCATGAATCCATGGAAGTTCAGCCATATATTTTAAGATTTGAGAGAACACACGCACAAAAGACTATAGAGTGTAAGTAATTATATTTGTTGATTCTTATGTATAAATTGATACATTGTATATTTCTTTGCCATATATTTTAGGCATTTCAGTAAAAACTTATTTAAATATTGGTCTAGGACATGCATACCAACTTATTATTCATAGCAAAGATTATGGGTATGGTTTTAATAGTTTCAAGTTGCTATAGGTCAAATGGCATCACAAAAGTAGGAAAAGTTTTTTAGACCCTCACCAAAGTAGGACCATAGCTTGGCTCCTTGTTAACTATCTCAGGCTCAGCAACTAAAAAGCTGTCGGGACTTTTGTTGCTCAGAATATATAAGGTGCAAATGTAAAACATGAGAATGTGTTTGTTGATCAAATAAGTAAAAGATAATATGAATTTACCAAACCACAATCTCAGCATATGGTGACAGTTACGGAACGACCACTCCTACATATATCGCAACTTCTATGAAACATCAAAGAAACATGCGTAAACGATAAACGAACACCATCTTACTTCCCCAGTACACACCAGCAGCTCCTACAGAATTTGCTCTTTTGGTTTTCAAATCATCAACTACCTTTCTTGCATCTTCACGCCCTTTAACCTGAAAAAAAAACATAATAACATTTGCTAATTATTGATTGTATTAATATGTTTTAGAAGATACTCTTGGTTATAGGCGGTAATTCTGGTTCAATTACTATAAGTGTGTTGGTTTAAGTTGTTTTGTAATCTGAAATGGTCAAATATTGTTTTTTAGCTAAAACGACAATGGATGTAAAGGGGACATAAAGAAAGAGACATGTGAATGTAGAGCACCAAACAGTAGCTCATTTTCTCCCGACAAATCAATCGGTACCACATGTGGTTTGACTTTGCGACAAAATTATTAAGTGATCAGGTGGCTGTAAAAAACAGTAAGGGTTCTTTTTTGTTTGAATAATTTGGATATCGGTATAACTATAGGTTCTGTATGATGAAAATCATATTACAAACCTTGTAATGATTCACCTTCGTATCTATCTCGAATCTTGCTTCCTTTTGACTTTCACTGTTGGGAAATAGATTGTAAAAGACTTAATACTGGTAGTATAACAGTTAAGTCTGGTAGTATTAGTTAGTTCTGGCAGTACTAAGTTAAGTCTGGCAGTACTAAGTTAAGTCTGGTAGTACTATAGTTAGTACTGGTAGAGTGGCAGTACTATAGTTAGTACTGGTCGTATGTAGTTAAGTCTGTTTATGTAACAGAATAGAAGTAATAGTTATCTTAGAGATATTTTAGGAGATATCTTAGGAAAGGATATGCATTATCCTTTCACACGTTTTGTAAAGCCTGCTAGGGTTTTCCTTGGTGTATAAAAGGAACCCTACGGCATAGAGTTTCATATATGTAATAGAAGCATTGAAGCTTAATAGAAATCAATAGCAAAATTAGTATTATTGTTCTTCTTAATTCTTGTGTTAAGATTCCGCATTAACACTTGATATTCATAGTCAGTGTCTCTCACATAGTTGATTTGGATTTATTCAAGTTAGCTATTGTCTTACAAAGGCTATATAGATCCAAGACCAAGGACCTACAAGTGGTATCAGAGCCAATAGAGGGACTCTGAATAAGAAGAATCACAAGATCACAAACAAACACTCTCCTACAATTCTTTACAAAATGTCTCAACCTGCTAATGATGAGTTCTCACAACATCTCAGTGATGATGAAGAATCAAACCATGAAGATGCATCAGACACTGGTGCTGCACCTAAACAACAACAACAAGTGATTCCTCAAACAACTGCTATCTCAAATATCAAACTCCCAATTCTGAAGAAGGAGGAGTATGATATATGGGCTATGGAGATGGAGCATTACCTTGAGTACATTGACAATGATGTTTGGAAGGTAATTCAGAATGGAAACTCAAAGAAGAGAATTTCAACTTGAGGCATTGTGCAATACATATTTTTCGATTCCAATTACAGTCCTCTAACTAACCTAACAACTAATTCATACGTATCTTTCGATTCTAGTTAGACTCCTCTAACTAACCTAACAACTAATTCAACAATCTTAGCTAACTTAAAGCACAGTTCATTATAAAAACTAGTTGGTTACCCGCGCATAGCGGCGGTAATAAAAAATTTACTAACTCAACTCTTTACGCAATTTCCTACCGCTTAGGTATGTAGTTTCAACAAACACTTGTTAAAATGTATGTGTTCGTTGTATGTAATTCGTTTGGTTTCGTAGGCTTTCCCGCAACACATATTAACATCAACATTCACGCATGTTACAACGAGACACACATTCGAAAGTATATAATTTTAACATATCAAGTTTATATTTAATTAAGGTTAAAGTTATAAAAAATATAAATCAACATAAAATAAATCCACTAAAAATGTAAAAAACAAAAAAATTATAAAAATATAACAAAATGTATATTGAATTAAAGAGCACAAAATTTTAAAAAATATAGTGAAATTAGATCATAATAAAATTAAATTGATAAAAAGATATTTCAATTTAAAAATAAAGGTGATTTTTTAATCAAAATGTGACGCATGTCACTTTTTGATGTGATTCCCAAAAATGAGATGTGTGGTCAAGATTGCACCTCCTTATCTTAATTTTTAATGGGTCCCACATTATAAATGCTTTATATAGTAGTATAGAAGTATAGATATAGATAAACTTATAACTAAAGTAAGATTTAGATTCATTTGGATACAAAGTTTTTTGTGGATACGGGACCAATCTCCACCCTTCATCTTCATCCTAATCTAATGGATAAGATAAAACCAAAAATTATTTTCAACCTTTTTTTTCAAATCTTAATATCTCTCAAACCGTTAATCGTCAAGCGAAAAAAAATATACCATCACGATGAGCATTTAATTATCTTTCTATAGATATCCACTTTGATATACTTTCGACAAAAAAAAAAATTCAAGTTTTTTTCACTTTTTTCACGTTTTTTCACATTTTTTCACGTTTTTTTCACATTTTTTCACGGTTTTTTCACTTTTTTCCACGTTTTTTTTCACGTTTTCTCACTTTGATATACTTTCGACAAAAAAAAATTCCGTTTTTTTCACATTTTTTTCGACTTTTTCTCATTGAAACTTGCATGAGAATCATATATGATATTTAGATTTACTGTTAAATCATATATGATGTTAGTGTTAAATCATATATGATTGTGTTATGTCATATATGATATTAGTGTTATGTCATATATGATATTTAATTTTAGTGTTAATATATATTGATACTGAGTGTTATATCATTTTTAGAGGTCATAATTGAACAACGGAAAAAAAAACGAGAAACAACGTGAGAAAAAATACGGAAAAACACGTAAGAAAAAAAAATTTCTCGAAAAAAGACGTGAAAACAAAGAAAAGGTGGAAAAAAACAGTTAACACTTATTGTCCATGATTTTGCGATTTTCCTATTTGGTTTTGGATAATTTTTCTTCATGAATTTAACAGGAGAGTTTTACCAAGAAAAGCTCACATACATAATTAACCATTCAACAGTCTTAATCCAAACGACCATTATTTGTATGAGGCATTGTGCAATACATATTTTTCGATTCCAATTACAGTCCTCTAACTAACCTAACAACTAATTCATACATATTTTTCGATTCCAGTTAGAGTCCTCTAACTAACCTAACAACTAATTCAACAATCTTAGCTAACTTAAAGCACAGTTCATTATAAAATAAACGTATGACTAAAGTAATCACTATTATTAACCATAATAAACTCCATAAATAACATTAATTCTAGATGATTAATCATGTGGGTTGCAATAATACCTGATCTGAAGCATGTTGGATAGAGAGCCCCAACATAAGACGCACGATCTGATACAGGCGATAATAATGGTTGTAGTGGTGGTGGCAGAATCTGTTAAACCATCAGAAAATCTTAATATTGATCCAATACATATTTATAAACTAAAAATCTGTTGGAAATCTAAATTTGTTCAAGGGGGGCCAATCGATTGTAGGACTTTTTTACGGTGGTCGTTTAATTTGTTTAAATTAAGGTTTTTAGTTTCCGATTAGGTTTAATTTAGGGTTTGGGGTAAGTTAATCGAAGGTGGGGTGATGGGAGAATGCCAAGTGAGGTATTTGGTAGTTTTGTTTGCAATGGTGGTTTTATTTGTTCCATTTTTCGTTTTTGACCTTTAAGTTCTTTATGATTTACTCCGTTTTCTTTAAAGTTTTTTTTATTAGATTTTTGACACGTATACTTTTGTACAAAATTTATCTGGAAAAAAAATATCAAAACGATTTTTTGTAGACCGTGGTCAAATAAAGAAAGATTTAACCTTTTTAATTATAAATAATTAAAATTGAAAAAAAAAATCAGATGGAGCATACCTAATAAAGAAATATTCTTTTTTTTAAATACGAAAGTCCTCATTTTTCGTTTTCCTTTACTATGTAAAAGATAAAGTATTTAAGACACTTTCATATTTAGAAAATCTGAAAATTCAGACGTTTTTCATTTTTATGGAATTATATCTCTTTTTAACAACAAACATAAGGCTGTAAATGAACTGAACGTTCAGTGAATATTTCGTGAACCGTTCGGTAAAAAGTTCATTTATGTTCGTTTATTTATTAAAAGAACGAACATGAACAATATTTTACGTTCGTTTAATTAAATGAACGAACTTGAACAAAAGTCTTGTTCGTTCATTTATTTTCGTAAACGTCTGATTATTCGTTCGTTTATGATCATATATATGTTTATGTTACTCTATCGTATCTTTTTATTATATAGTTTCAAAATTGTTTTACTTAAACAAAACAACACTTATAGAACACAATATGATGTATATTTTTATAAATTTTATATTTATTTACGTCCGATCGTTTATGTTCGTTTAGTGTCTTAATGAACGAACATAAACAAACATGAACAACCTTATTTCTTAATCCGTTTTTAATCCTCGTGGAGCCAATGATTTTAACTCTTTTATTACTAATTCGGGTCTCGTTGATGTGCAACTTGAAGGATTCTCCTTCACATGGTCTCACCCGTCGGCCACTAAGATGAGTAAATTGGACCGGTTTCTGGTTTCGGAGGGATTCACATCTTTATTTCCTCACATTTCGGCCATTTGTCTTGATAAGCATCTTTCGGATCATCGCCCTATTCTCCTAAGGGAAATCATTACTGATTATGGTGCCTCTCCTTTCCGTATCTATCACTCTTGGTTTAAGCTGAATGGTTTTGATCAAATGGTCTATAATTCTTGGAATTCTTTCACGCTTGATGATAGCAACGCTATGATTCGTTTTAAGAAGAAGCTTCAACTTATGAAAAAGGCTATCCGTTTGTGGGTTGCTTCTTACAAGAGGGATCAGACACATACTGTTAGAGAGATTAAAATGAAGCTTCATGACATTGATAAGGAGTTGGATCAAGGAGGTGTGAATAATGAAATCCTTATGTCTCGTAAAGATTTGATGAAGCAACTGCAAGATGTCAAATACTTGGAAACGAGTGATTATGCTCAGAAGGCGAAAATTCAGTGGGCCATAGAGGGAGATGAAAACTCCAAATTTTATCATGGCATAATCAATAGAAAACGAGCTAATTTATCTATCAAAGGTATTATGGTGGACGGTGAATGGGTAGATGACCCCTTTCGTGTGAAAGATGAATTTCGTAATCACTTTTCTAATCGTTTCCAAGCCCCTGGATCTTCTCGAGGCCATTTAAACTTTTTATCCCCGAACCGTCTAAGTCATGAGCAGGCGGCTGATTTAGAAATTCCCATTACTCATGACGAAATTCGCGCGGCTGTTTGGGATTGTGGAGAGAACAAATCGCCGGGTCCGGATGGGTTTACTTTCGAATTCTTCCGCAAGTATTGGAGTATTGTTGGTACTGATTTTTGTGAAGCTGTTGATTGGTTTTTTCAACAGGGTTCCTTTGCTAAGGGCTGTAACTCTTCTTTTCTTGCTCTCATTCCGAAAGTGCATGACCCTAAAGTTGTTAGTGATTTCCGCCCTATAAGCTTGATCGGATGCTTATACAAAGTTGTCACTAAGGTTCTAGCTACTCGCCTCGCGTTTGTCATTCCTGACATTGTTTCTGACGTTCAAACCGCATTCATTTCTAATCGGCAAATCTTAGATGGCCCGTTCATTATTAATGAAGTTCTATCTTGGTGCAAACTCAAAAAGCAACAGGCTATGATCTTTAAGGCAGATTTTGCTAAAGCGTATGATTCTGTTCGATGGGACTTTCTAGATGATGTCCTTGATGCTTTTGGTTTTGGGAGTAAATGGCGTTCATGGATTTCTGGTAGTCTTTCTGCTGGTATGGCTTCGATCCTTATTAATGGTAGTCCGACATCCGAATTCCAGTTTTATCGAGGGCTCAAACAAGGTGATCCGCTTGCTCCGTTCCTGTTCATCCTTGTTATGGAATCCCTCCATCTCTCTTTTAATAAAGTTACTGAAGCGGGTCTTTTTAAAGGGCTAAAGTTAGATTCGTCTCTCTCTATCTCGCATCTATTCTATGCGGATGACGCGGTTTTCATTGGAGAATGGTCGGATCTCAACATCACCCGTATTTTGCACATCCTCCACTGTTTTTCAATCGCTTCAGGTCTCAAGATTAACCTCCTAAAAAGCCATATTTTAGGTGTTGGTGTTCCTCATGAGAAAGTCAATGATGCGGCTATTTCTCTCGGTTGTTCTGTAATGCGTACCCCGTTCAAATATTTGGGGGTTTCGGTTGGTGGTAACATGTCACAGATAAAAGAATGGAATGTTATTATCGATAAGCTCCATTCTCGATTATCTAAATGGAAGTGTAAAGTTCTTTCTGTCGGGGGAAGGCTTACTCTTCTCAAGTCGCTTTATAAAGCTCCTAAAGTCGTGCTTACCACTATGGAGACTATCAGACGTAAGTTTTTCTATGGTATTCAAGGTGGAGAAAAAAAGATTACGTGGGTTAAGTGGTCTAAAATCCTCGCGGCAAAAAAGTATGGTGGTTTAGGAGTTTCCAGTTTTTTTGCGTTGAATAGGGCTCTCCTCTTCCGTTGGGTTTGGAGATTTGTCTCTCAAGACAACTCCCTTTGGTGTCGGGTGATCTCTTCAATCCACGGTTCTTGTTTTCCTCAAAGTTCGCCTCAGTCTTCCTCGGTCTGGTGTTCCATTGTCCGTGAAATTCACAAGCTCAAATTGCAAGGAGTCGATTTACTTTCTTATGTTCGAGTTCGTGTTGGAAATGGCCTTAAGACGAAGTTTTGGAAAGATCCTTGGATTGATGATTCTTTATTATGTCATCGGTTCCCGAGAGTCTATAATTTAGAAGATAATCGTGACGCTTCTGTGGCCGAAAAATTAACAGCTTCTATTGATGGTTCCTTTCGCCGCTCAACCAGAGGAGGGGTTGAAGAACAACAGTTTGTTCAGCTCCAGAATTTAGTAGATCCTTGTGTCCTTTCCTCGGTCAGTGATAGATGGGTGTGGTCCTTGGGAGGCGATGGTTTATTTCGCGTTAAAGATGTTAGGAATCTGTTGGATGACAATTTCCTGCCTAAGAGTAATAATGCTACGCGATGGGTTAAGTTTATTCCGATTAAAGTCAATGTGTTTCCTTGGAAGGTTAGTATGGACCGGCTTCCTACACGCATGAATTTACTTAAGAGAGATGTTTACGTTCCTGACTTTTTTTGCCCGATTTGTAAAGAAGCTGCTGAGGATTCGTCACACTTATTTTTATCATGTGAGTTAGCTGTTGAGGTTTCCCGGCTGGTCTGTAGATGGTGGGACATGACGTGGCCGCACATCTCCTCGTATGAAGAATGGCTATCTTGGCTTAAAGATATTCGGCTTGATTCTAATCGTAAGCTCTTGTTGGAAGGCGTTTTCTATACTGCTTGGTGGAGTATTTGGAGGTTCAGAAATTGTGTTCTTTTCGAGGCCAAAAATCCTCGGAAAGATGTTCTCTTTGACGATATTGTTTCCCGTGCTTCTTTGTGGTGTCATGCTAGATGTAGTAGTTCGTTTAGTTGGGTCAGTTGGTTACAACACCCCCATTTGATTTCTTTGTAATTGTCTAGCTCCTTGCTAGTTTCTCTTTTAATACAAAGTTGCCGTTAAAAAAAAATAAAAGTTATAGGACGATGTTATATCAAAAAGTATCATCACGCCAACGTTCCCCCAATAACTTATAACTTATAATTCTGGACATTAAAGAGTGGTGAGTTTCTTCTTATGAAGAATGGTGGTAGTGGTTTTCTAGTCTTCGGCTTTCACATAAAATTAAGATGGTTCTGCAAGGTGTTTTCTACATCACTTGGTGGCTAGTTAAAAAGTACAGGAATCAGCTCATCTTTGGTCCTTCTAACAGGTTAAAAGGGCGTTTATTTGATGATATTGTTGATCTTTCTTTTTCATGGTGTAAATCTAGAAGTAAATCATGTTTTAGTTGGATAGATTGACTAAAAAACCCTTTGCTTATTTCCTTGTAATTTCTTCTTCCTAGCGTCTTGCTAGTTTTATTGAATCGGCTGTTAAAAAAAAACTAAAAAAACAAACTCTCTCATCATTCAAATTATAGGACACACCCTTAAGCCCCACAATTATTTTTTATTTTTTTATTTTCTTTAAACAAACACATTTCATTTTATACATTCATACCAGATTGTATACATTAAAAAAACTAAATATGTGGGAAAAATAACTTAAAGACTGACATTGTAAACATAATAGGGACTATTGTGTAAAAATAACACACTTAGGGACTTACATGGCCAAAAGTGTAAAAAGAAGTCAAACTTTCACCATACAAAAGCGAACAGAACATAACCTCATTAAGAAGTTAAGAAACAGGGAAAATGCATATGGCTTAGTTGGTGCTTACGAAGCGAGGCTCTACGACGTCGAATGGGGTATCGTGTGGAGCCATCGGGTCGCCCCATAGGGCCATAACGCGCCCTATGACTTACTGTACCCAAATCTAAATATATTTCAACCCTTTTGTGCAACACTTTTAAAAGTAGCCTATTAAGGTGAGCAGAAAAACCGAAAAAACTGAATAAATCGAAAATCGAAACCGAACCGAACCAAAAACAATCAAACCGAACCTAATTTGCTAAAACTGAATTGAACCGAACTACTAATTCGGTTTTCGGGTTGAATATAGGTTTGACAATCTGAACCGAAAACCAAAATCATATAAATATATATATTTTATATATTTGTATATATATATATATAGATAACATAAAAATTTTATCCTAATATAAAAAAACACTTTTCAAATTTGAATATTTTTTTTTGTTAAATATTTATGTAATTATTAAAAAAATTTAAATAAATAGTAAAATTCGGGTTATTCGGGTCAACCCGATAACCGAACCAAATTCAACTTTGGTTTTCAGTTCGGTTCGGTTGAATTCTAGTTCGATTCGGTTCGGTTTTCAGGTTGACCAAAAAAAAATTAACCAAACTAACAGAACCGAAGTAACCGAACAACCCGATAACCGAACCTATAAACACCCCTAGCCAATTTGACCCTCGTA
>BQNB010134836.1:6083-18252 GCA_026074375.1 Tanacetum coccineum | reverse complement strand
CAAGGCATTCAAACTCATGAATTTCTTCTTTTATGGCATCAATCCAACAATGATATTGTACCGCTTCTTTAAAGTTCTTTGGTTCGACATTCTCTAGAAACTCATTAAAGAAACACCACATAGCATTAGTTTAGAGTTTGCGTCTTGTGGATACCGGTCGATTTAGATCTCCAATCACATTCTCTAACGGATGGTCCTTAGTCTACTTTTGCTCATGTATTATAGGTGGGTTGTTCTGTTAAGTAGGATTTACATTGACAGTGCCAAAAGATGATGCTTCTGAATCAAATTCATTAGTGACAGAATTTTCAAACGATTCACTGCCAGATGTAGTAATGGTATTCTCAGGTCGTTAACACCAGTGTCTGGAGGAGATGTTTGTGAGGGTGAAGTGATGGTAGTTGCTGCGGGAGCATCTTCTATGACCGTTGTCGAATAAGGTGAATCAGGTGCAATCTCGGGTGCACGAGGAGGAGCAACATTAACCAAATGTGGATGAACATCCGGTGGAAATTCTTCATCTTCATCAAATAAAGGTTGGAATAGTTTAGATAATTGTTTCTCTATAGGAGGAACACTGGGTGTTGTTGGAGTAGTTACAAGTCTAGAACCAATTCGTCCTGACTGTAAATTGTCAATCTCGGGTCCTACACCATTGTGTCTAGGAGCCATTGAGTTAGGTCTGAGTCCTGTACTGGGTTGTACAACAGTTATTCATTCAGTGAGCTCATCAAACGTGACATGAATAGTCTACTGGATTTTACGAGTTCTCTTGTTGTAGATTTGGTACGCCTTCTTGGTAGGTGCATAGCCAACGAAAATACCTATGTCTGCTTTAGCTTTTAGCTTTCCAATATCATCATAGTCATTTGTAGGATAACACAATGAACCAAATACTAGGAAGTATTTCACTTTAGGTTTCTTACCCTTAAGCAGTTCATAGTAGGTTTTCCCATGTAGTGTATGAATGAGAGATCGATTAAGTGTATAACACGCAGTGGCCACCGCTTTAGCCCAAAGGAACATTGGAGCTTTTGCAAAGATAAGCATTGTACGAGCAACTTCCATAAGAGTTCGGTTCCGACTTTCGATAACGTCATTCTGTTGTAGAGTCCGAGGTACACTTGTATTGTGGGTAATTCCAACACTCTCACAGAATTCAGTGAGTGTTTTGTTGACAAACTCCATTCCATTGTCTGTTCTCAAGTATCGAACAATTTCATTTAAGGCACGTTGCGTTAATATGATGAATTTCTTAATCACTTCAGGAGTTTCATCCTTTGTTCTTAAGAATCTGACCCAACCGAATCTGGTGTAATCATCAATGTTCACCAGAATATACTTCTTCCCGTTAATACTCTCAACTCTCATTGGCCTGCATAAGTCTATGTGAAGGGTGTTGAGAACTTCAGTAATGGTATTGACTGTTTTAAGCTGATGAGACGACTTCTTACTCTTGCTAAGTTGACATAAAGGACATAAGTGTTCCTTTTCGTACTTCAACATAGGTAAACCTCGCACAAGATATTTTCGAGCTAATTCGTTAAGAGTCTTGAAATTCAGATGATTTAACCAACGATGTCATAACCATGACTTTATTGACGAGGCTTCTGAGAGCAATCAAACTGGAGATGCTTCCATCATATCTTTTAGTGAGATAGAGTACAGATTTGTAGTCCGCGAACCTTTAAGTAAATCAACTTTTTCTTTGTTACGAATATAACAAGTGTATTTCCTGAAAGCTACTTCTAGACCTGCGTCACAAAACTGTCCTACTGAAAATAAGTTATGACTGAGTCCTTCAACATAGTAAACTCATGTGATGATTGTATCTCCAAACTTGTAGTCACCATAACCAACAATTGCTGCAAACTGATCATTCCCGAATCAGACCGTACCAATAAACTTCTCCACGTAGTTGATGAGCTTTGAGCGATCACCGATCATATGCCATGAGCATCCTGAGTCCAAGTACCAAAGGACTATCTGTACGACCTTTGAATGAAAGTCAGTATCATTACTCGTGCCCTGTCCAGTAGATAGACCAGTCTGCATCAGATTGGCCATGAATGCTGTCGCTACGTGAGGTGCTTCATCGACATCAGAATCATATGCATCCTCATGGCTTATTTCAAATGCCGTAGTGGTAGTGATTTCCAATGGTTCAGCATAAGGTGTTGTACACTCCACATCTGCCAGAAAAGCTTCAGCCTCTGCATCCAAAATAGTGCCTTTCTCTTTAGCTTCCATAAGCAACGCCTTGTCTTTGAACCACTGTGAGTCCTTTGCTCGTTTCTTCTCCTTGCATTCCCTTGCCACATGTCCTTGACCATGGAAGTTGTAACATGTGGCCACCTTTCCTTGAGATCCAGTACCAGCAAGTTTTCCTTTATTACCCAGAGCTCTTCGTATACATTCTATGTTGTAATCTGACCAGCTTGAATTGTAGTTTGGGTCATCAGATTAGTAAAGGTTCTGGGCTGGTTGTTGGTAGGAGGAAACTGTTTCTAAAACCCACTAAGTAAGTTTACAATCTAGTTCATCATTGCCAGTCAAACTAGAATCAACATGATTCCTTTTATTCAAACTCCTAAGGGGATTATCTACTCTCTTCACGTTCTCACTCCTAGCTGGCAAATTCCTATGGGTCTTCGTCTCGCACTTAGATTTTGAACTTTTAGCTTTCAGTAACAGTTCTTTATTCATGTAGACAGATTTACACACACGTTAGTCTTTTTAACTAAAGATACTGTCTCTTTCCTAGGTAAAGGAGTATTGGCTTCCCTATTGTTTTTTTCTAAGGAGGGACATACTTAGGTGTCATGGCATACAAGCCAGGAGCAAGTACTTTAGGTTTCTCAGGGACAGCTACTCTACTACTCACATTACTATTACTTTTTGCTTTAGACTTATACAAATCTTAATAACGCTTTTTTATAGACACGTTTTCATCCCTAAGGCTATCATTCTTAATCCTAACAGCAGTGAGTTCCTCTTTTAACTGAGTATTTTCAGTTTCTAGGGCTTGAAATTCTAGAGTACTCAGGTTGGGGTTGGCACTAACTTCGTTCATGTTACCGATTTGAGCCTTTAACTTCCTGAGTAACTCATCTTTCCCTTGAAGTTGATCTTTCAACTTGTTGATTTCAAAAAATACATTAAGTTCAGGTGAGCTAGAATTATTACAAACCTGTGGATTTTCAAAACATTCTTTGTACTTTTGAAATTTAAGCTTGAGTTCCTGATATTTTGTTTCAATGAAAGAACATCGTTTTTCTTTTTCAACAAGTAGTTGTTTCACCTTTAAAATCTCAGCTTCAAGTTCCAGATTTCTGGACTGTTCCTCAACGCAATTAGATCTAGGTTCAACACTCATAGGCACAACAATATCAAAAGTAAGCACAACAGAACAAATATCTTTAGACACAGATTCAGCTAGCAAACACTCATTTTGAATCAGGAGATTTTTATTCTCTATTTCCAAACTCTTCTTATCAATAACACATTGATCATACTCTTTGTCCAGCTCATCAAAGATTTTCATGTATTCAGATACTTCTTTGAAAAGATTATCTTCTATACCTTTAACATGCGTTTTGAGTTTTTCATAAAAAGGAATTATTTCTTCTACAAAGCACTTTTTGGTATGTTCAAAACGCCACTCCCCATTTGTTATATATGAGGGTGTCGTTCTGTCTTTGACAACCTTATCAAACTCTGGAAAACATGCTTTTAACATTTTTAACTGAGTGTTAACTTGACTCTTGGCTGGACGAGTACGAACAAAGTTAGTTACAGGTTTAGACTGGTTACAATTATAACTAGCAACTTCATTAGCTGGTAACCAATAAACCTGTTCTCTAGACAACTGCTTTTGAGGCACAAAGGTATCATACAGACTATTTAACTTAGCATAATTTATAGGCTTAGATGACACTTTGCACAACGGGTCTTTCATCCTTTCTAACATCTTAGTTCTACTAACTTCAGCTTGAACTAAGGTCTCTTCACTATCATATACCCTAAGGGGGGTATGTACAGGATCTACAATTACGTCACCAAGATACAGGGTTGGGCGACACAGCTGAGCTAATTTGAGATACATTGGATTACGATGACCAAGAGCAAATTTGTGTAAGTCCTTTGTGGAAAAAGTTGGTCGTTTAGATAACATAGGGACAGTTTGTACAGGTTGACCATACGATTGCAAAAGTTCCGTGACAACCTTGTTAGTATTTCTCAACCAAACTAATTCCTCTAGATAACTTTCCTCAAGAGCATTTTTATCTGCTTTCAACTTTTCACTTTCTGTTTTCAAAGACTTGTTTGACTCGACATGTTGTAAAAGTTGTTGTTTTAAAGACACAAGTTGTTCTTCAAGGTCAGCATTTCGTTTGTTACGTTCAAAAACCAGTTGTTCTAAATCCTTTTTAACCTTACTTTGTTCTAGATTTTGAACCTGTGTTTTGTATCTCTCAAGCTCAGCTTTTAAGGAATCATTAGCAAAGCTTTGTTCCTTATTAGTTTTAATGTGGCCCTCAAGTTACGACCTCAAATCATCTAGAATAGTAATCACATATATTTCACCAGGTATGACAAAATATACATCAGTTGGAACACTTTCAACTTCGTTGTTTAATTGGTATTGATGATATGGAATGGTGTTATCATGATCATCGATAACCGAATCAACATCGGAGTCTAGTTGTTCTCCCCCGTGTATCTCTTGTGATACCTGAAGATGCATATTATCAAAGAAGTGATTATCATAAGTTTGTACCTCTGAATGAAAGTCAGTATCATTACTGGTGCCCTGTCCAGTAGATGGACCAGTCTGCATCAGATTGGCCATGAATGATGCCACTGCATGAGGTGCTTCATCGACATCAGAATCATATGCATCCTCATAGCTTACTCAAATGCCGTAGAGTAGTGATGGCCCCAATGGTTCAGCCATAGGGTCTGTAACACCCACATCTGCTCAAAAAAAAAAAAAAAATAAAAAAAAAAAAAAAAAAAAAAAAAAAAAAAAAAAAAAAAAAAAAAAAAAAAAAAAAAAAAAAAAAAAAAAAGAAAAAAAAAAAAAAATAAAAAAAAAAAAAGGGAAAAAAAAAAAATAAATAAGGGGAAAAAAAAAAAAAAAAAAAAAAAAAAAAAAAAAAAAAAAAAAAAAAAAAAAAAAAAAAAAATAAAAAAAAATAAAAAAAAAAAAAAAAAAAAAAAAAAAAAAAAAAAAAAAAAAAAAAAAAAAAAAAAAAATAATATTTATGGAATAATTTTTGTTTTTTTTTTTTTTTATTTTATTTTTTTTTTAAATTAATAAATATAAAAAATTTATGAATATAATAATTTAAATTTGGGGGTTTTATATAAAGTTTTTTTTTTTTATTTGTTTTAAATTTTTTTAAAAATAAAATATAAAAAAATAAAATAAATAAAAAAAAAAATAAAAAAAAAATAAAAAAAAAAAAAAAAAAAAAATATATAATAAAAATCAATATAGGGGGGGGGGGGGGGGGGGGTAAATATTATTTTATTTTTATTTATTTTTAAATAAAGAAAAGCTTCAGCCTCTGCATCCAAAATAGCGCCTCTCTCTTTAGCTTCCATAAGCAATGCCTTGTCTTTGAACCACTGTGAGGCCTTTGCTCATTTCTTCTCCTTGCATTCCCTTGCCACATGTCCTTGACCATGACAGTTGTAACATGTTACCACCTTTCCTTGAGATCCAGTGGTAGCATGTTTTCCTTTATTACCAAGAGCTCTTCGTTGAACACTCTCTGTTGTAATCTGACCAGCTTGAATCGTAGATTAGGTCATTGGATTAGTAGAAGTTCTTAGCTAGTTGTTGGTAGGAGGAAACTATTTCTAAAACCTACTAAGTAAGTTCACAATCTGGTTCATCGTTGCCAGCATGGTATCATTGGTTGACTGATGAGCTTATTGTGGAGTAGGTGCATACTGAGGTGGTGGAGGAACATATTGTAAAGGTGAAGAGGTTGAGTGTGTTGCCTAAGCCATGTAAGCAAGTGGATCTGCATATCCATAAGTTTGATTTATCTTGCTAAGAGTCTTCATGGTATGTTGTTCATAGCTCTTCAAGTGAGTGTATAGATCAACATAGCTCAGAGTTGATATGTACTTGATGTTCTTTACAATAGTAACATACTTTCCCCAATATGAAGGTAAGTTATTGACAAACTTGGTATTCCTCTGATGAACTGGGATTTCCATTTTAGTGATCTTTATGTCATTAATCAGCTTGTGGAATCTAACAAAGTAATCGTGAATTGATTCATTTCCATTAGCCCAGAACCTTTCATATTGATCAAACAAGGTCTCTTTTGTTTTGTTGTTCTGTAAGGCCAGAACCTTGCATGACCGTCTCAGTTTCATTGAGTGTGTTGAAGATGTGTCTTGGGAGCCCTTAACTAAGAATGTTTGTAGCTTGAATGTCAGCACGCTCTTTGTTGTTCTCAGCCTCTGTGAACTCTTCATCAGTCTTTTCTCTTGTTACCTGAGTTTGTTGTTCATCTTCTCCTGTAGTGAATGAGATCGTTGGATGAGGAGTAGGTCCATTTTTAATGGATTTCCAAATTAGCTTCCCAAGAGGTTTACCACGTATTTATCCTTGACACTTTATTAGTTGTTGCCATCTTGTAAGAGATATGAACGGATCTTGAGTGGTTGTTTGTGTTTGATTGAAATCAATTAATGTTCACGGGATTTTACAAATCCTTGATTAAAACTGAGAAAAGAATCGTATCTTTCTCAGGATTTTACAAAATCAAGAAGAAACCGTAAAACAATAATGAATTAATATTGAGATACATAGAGGGAAAAAAAGGAACAAGGATATAATTTCCAAAAATAGAAGATTATATCCCTTAAATTTAGGAACCAAATATATACTTCTCTTAATTAACCGCCACTAGGATAAAATCAAATCCCTTGATTTTAGGAAACAAGTATTTACTTCCCAAAAATATAGATCTCCTCATTTATTAAAAAAAATATGACGAATCCCTTGTTTTTTTATAAAAAAAATCAACCTAAAGTTGTTTTTAAAAAAATAAACCGAATTTAAAAAAAAAGAAAACCAGCCGAAAGTTTGTAAAAAAAATAAGCCGATTTTTTTAATGAATAATACCCGATGAACAGTGTCGTAAACAGTTCCGTGAACAATGTCGTGAACAGTGTCGTGAACAGTACCGTAAATAGTACCCGTGAACAATAATTTTTTTTAAAACACACAAGATCAAAACACCTACCACTTAGGCTCTTGATACCAATTGATGGTTCCAATAATTATTCATCTCACAAGAAAGATTGAGGTTTAAAGATCAAGAGAAAAACTGGAAAGAAAATTAATGCAGGATGATTAAACTTACAAGAGATATGAGTTTTGTGTTTACAGTGATCATCACATACCCTAAACCTTGACATGTGAAGGGTATTTATAACCCTCAAAGGGGCCGGCCATATGGGCCTTTGGATGGGCTTTTCGGGCTTTTTCTTTGTCGACCCGATTACATTAAACATCATTAATTAACGAGCTAGTAAATGCTAAACAACTACGAGTGACCGAGACTTCTTTGTTTCTAACAGACCCTGAAAGTTTTCTTATTCCATGTAATTTCAACAAAGCTTTCTCATGTAATGCTTTAGCCGACCTTGGTACTAGCATTAATCTCGTGCCGTATTCCTTATACGTGAAATTATCTCTCGAAACTCTCATACCCACTAATATGAGCGTACGATTAGCCGATCGATCATTCTAATACCCTGTTGGAATAGCTAAAAATATGCTCGTTGAAGTTGGTAAATTCACCTTTTCTGCCAATTTTGTTATTCTAGAAATGGAAGAAGATAGTAAAGTTCCCCTAATCCTAGGAAGACCTTTTCTTCACACTGCCGATGCAGTAATTCGAGTCAAATAGAAGCAACTCAATCTCGGAGTTAAAATTGAACAAATGATCTTTCACATCGATTCTGTGATGAAACACTCCTATTCAAACGATAATACATGTTTCAGTATTGACGTCATCGACGAAATCTTAAAAGAAGATTTCGATGCTCTTCTCGACGAAGGTAGTGAAATCCTCCATTCCATCGAAGGAACCATCCTTGAAGAAAAACTCTTTGCTGAATTCGATGAATTCATGGCAATGACTACTGATGAAAATTCTGAATCCAAATCTGACACCGAAGAACCACAATTCAAAAAAATTACTTTTAACACCGATTACAAGATCAAAACATCTATTGAAGAACCTCATACGGATCTTGAACTTAAACCTCTTCCTGATAACCTGGAATATGTATTCTTGGAAGAACCCTCTTTTCTTCTTGTTATCATATCATCTCAGCTTTTTGAAGAAAACAAAAATAAGCTCGTATTCGTTCTTAAAAGACACAAGTAAGCCTTTGCTTGGAAAATAACAGATATTCCTGAAATTTTGTCCATCTTTTTGTAAACATAAAATTCAACTCTTGGAAGACAAAAAACCAGTTGTTCAAAAACAAAGAAGATTAAACCCAAACATGCAAGAAGTTGTAAAAAAGGAAATAGTTAAACTACTCAATACATTTATCATTTATCAAATCGCAGATAGCCCTTGGGTAAGCCCGATTTACTGTGTACCAAAGAAAGTTGGTATCACAGTTGTTACTAACGAAAGAAATGAACTTGTCCCAACAAGAACTGTTATAGGTTGGAGAGTATGTATTAACTATCTAAAACTCAATGATGAAACTGCAAAAGATCATTTCCCTGTGTTGTTTATGGACCAAATGTTAGAAAGACTGGCAGGAAATAAATACTTCTGTTTCCTCGATGGTTTTTCCATATATTTTCAAATACCAATCGATCCTATGGACCAAGAAAAAACAACATTCACATGTCCTTTTGGTACATACGCTTATTGGCGAATGCCTTTCGATTTATGTAATGCTCCAGGTACTTTCCAAAGGTGCATGTTGGCTATATTTCATGACATGATCAAAGAACCAGTCGAAGTATTCAAGGATGATTTCTTCGTCTTTGGAAGCCCTTTTGATCACTGTCTGAACAATCTTGATAAAATGCTTCAACGTTGCAAAGATGCACGTCTTGTCCTTAAATGGGAAAAATGCCACTTTATGGTCAAAGAAGGAATTGTGCTTGGACACAAGGTTTCCGAAGCAGGCCTTAAAGTCGACAATGCAAAAATCGACGTAATCTCCAAACTTCTACCACCCACTAATATCAAAGGTAATAGAAGCTTTCTAGGAAATGCTGGTTTCTATTGAAGATTCATTAAAGATTTCTCAAAAATTTCCCGTCCTCTCACCAAGTTACTCGAAAAAGATACTCCATTCGAATTCAATGACGAAGGTCAAAACACATTCAAGATATTAAAAGAAAAGCTCACATGTGCCCCTGTGATCATAAGCCAAAACTGGAGTCTTCCGTTCATGTGTGATGCAAGTGATTTCGCAGTCGGAGCAATCTTAGGTCAAAAAGAAGGTAAAATTTTTCATCTGATATACTTGGCAAACAAAACTCTCAATGCAGCTCAACAGAACTATACAATCACTGAAAAAGAACTTATGGCTACAGTCTTTGCTTTTGACAAATTCCAATCCTATCTGGTACTATCAAAGACGATCGTGCACACTGATCACTCAGCTCTTAGACACCTATTCAAGAAACAAGATGCTAAACCACACCTTATTTGTTGGATACTACTCTTACAAGAATTTGATATCGAAATAAAAGATAAAAAAGGTACAGAAAATGTTGCAGCTGACCACCTATCTCGAATTAAAAATGAAGAAACAAGTGATGACAGTGAAGTCGATGACAACTTTCCTGGAGAAACTCTTATGGAAATAAACACTAAAGACGAACCATGGTTTGCAGACTTTGCAAATTATTTAGCAAGTGACATCAAACCTAAAGGATGATGTATCAGCAAAAGAAAAAAATTTCTCGGACATCAAACACTACTTCTGGGAGGAACCCTACATCTTTAAAGTATGTTCTGACGGTATGATCAGACGTTGTATCTCTGGACCAGAAACCCGAACCATTTTAGATCAATGTCACTACGGATCGACCGGTAGACATTATGGACCAAATACAACAGCTAAAAAAGTCTTAGACTCAGGTTTCTACTGGCCAACCATCATCAAAGAAGCTCACACTCAAGTTCACCTTTGTGAAGCATGTCAAAAAATAGGAAATGCTTTAAAACGTGATGAGATGCCCTTAAATAATATTCAGGCATGTGAAATTTTTGACATATGAGGTATCGATTTCATAGGACCCTTTCTAAAATCGTACAGGTTCGAATACATTTTAGTTGCTGTCGACTATGTATCTAAATGGGCCGAAGCACAAGCTCTTTCAACAAACAATGCCAGAGTTGTTATTACTTTTCTAAAGAAACTATTCTGCTGTTTTGGAATGCCCAAAGCTCTCATAAGCAGAGGAACTCATTTCTGCAACAAGATAATAGAGAAGACCATGAAAAGATATGGAGTTAACCACCGATTCTCTACGTCATACCACCCTTAAACAAGTGGTCAAGTTGAAAACACGAACAAAGCTCTTAAAAGAATTCTTGAAAAGACTATTAAAGACAATCTCGCTATCTGGTTAAGAAAACTTGATGATGCTCTATGGGATTTTCGTACTACTTACAAAACACCAACCAAAACAACACCGTACAAACTCAAATATGGAAAGAACTGCCATTTACCATTTGAAATTGAACACCGTGCATATTGGGCACTGAAAAATTGTAACCCAAATCTCATCGCTGCCGGTGAGAAGAAAATGTTTCAATTACACGTGTTAGACGAACTAAGACATCAAGCCTATGAAAACTCTCGTCTATACAAGGCAAGAACCAAAGTCTGGCATGACAGGAAACTAAAGATAAGAAAAGAATTCAAACACGAAAACAAGGTGTTGCTCTTTCATTCAAAGTATAAATTCAAGCAGTCGAAGCTCAAATCTCGCTGGCTAGGACCATACGTAGTAAAACATCAATATCTATCCGGATATGTTGAACTATATGGAAAATATGGAAAAACGTTTATTGTTAATGGCCACTGACTCAAGCTATATCATGAAAAAGAAGATTATAACGACCAAAGGGAAGCATTCATTCCCTTCTTTCCGAAAGAATGAACTCTAGAAGCAGGAGTCTAGCTAACGACTCTCTTAAAAATTAAGCGCTTTTCGAGAGGCAGCCCGTGCTTTAATTAAGTGTGGAAGAGTCCCTCCTCCATACAATTCTACTTATTTCCTTTATTTATTTTCTCTAAAAAAACCAAAAAAATATTTTCTTTTTGTGTGCTTTTGTGTGTTTACTTTTATGCAGGTATTATAGCTCAAATCTGAAAAATTATGTAGTATGCTCAAAGATAGCTTTCATGCAAGCTATATTTTTTTATGCCTCAGAAAGTACCGTTCTCTCTTAATTTTCTCTATTTTCTAGTTATCAGTTATCACATTAAGGACAATGTTCAATTTAAGTGCGGAGAAGAGCCAAATAGGAAAAATTAATCATATCCCTCCATGTTTGCCCTGCCAAATTTTTTAATGCATATCTTAAAAATTTTAAAATTAATATATGTTTTCAATATAAAAAATGCTTTTAGTAAGACAAATTCACCCGGATCGACACTATAACTAGCACAAAACCAATCCACTAAATTGTGAGAATGTTAAGCCTTAGAATATATTCAGGTACCCACCTTTGGTACCTAAGATAATTGATGCCTTTAGCTTGTTCGAGTTACGGTTTGAATGCAATTGCAAATGTCTCATTCGTCGTTACGGCTGTGTATTTATAATTTGTCGCCTTTTCTGGAACAATGGTATTGGTTGAAAATTATATTTGAGTGAGCCGGTAATTTAGAAGCTCTAGAACTTGTGCTTGATCATCATTTACTAGACCGAAGCCAGACTAATCATATGTTATGAGGAGAAATAAATCCTGAAAGTTCCTGCAGCACTCCCTTTTAAATGATAATTGCTGAAGTGCAAAAGATTGAAGAAAATTGCTCAAAATGAAGTTCTATGCCAAGTCATGGTTATCAATCGTAATATATATATATATATATATACATATATATATATATATATATATACATATAGATAAAGAAATATATATAT
>BQNB010134835.1:2986-18252 GCA_026074375.1 Tanacetum coccineum | reverse complement strand
ATCCAGTAACTGACAGTTCATGATAATGGGCTCAACTAGGGTTATTGCTACTTAGGCAACACATAATCATAATATGAAACTTAACTACTTGTGTCCAGTTATAAAACATTGCATGTTTCTTATCCCAAAAACTTTTAAAACAAATCATGTAAAACGTGGGGCTATGAACTCACCTTTAGTGAGCGAATATAAAGTATATCACGAATAATGCGCCACACAAATCGTCAGATGCAACCTATTTAAATTAAGGTCGTATAAGTACTAATCACATTGGGTAATTACTACCATGCATAATTCTATATAGCTAATCACCATCTAATTGTTTTGGAAAAATTGTGTTTAATAAGTTAAAACGTTTATAATTACCGTTGTAGTAAAACTGACGTAACCTTCGCGTTTCGAGTCCGTTTGAGGTGTTTCTCACGCTCATGTTTTCATATTAATTCAATTTATCAAAATTTGACATTTTCAAATTTTGAACCTATTGGTGAATAGTAACTTTTACTGTTCACACCAGATCATAAGTTTACTTATATCGTTTTTGTCATTGTAAAACCCATAAATGTCGTATTTTATTTGTTATAGCTCCGTTTTTAGCGATTCTTTCGACCACGTTCTCGTAATTGAAAGTTCTAATGATTTATGAGGTTTACAAAAATAAAAGTTTCTATCATGAATAGTAACTTTTATAAAAATAGTTTTATAAAAGTATTAATTATCGTAAACTCGCGAAATTGATAACTCATTCGTTATTAATTGAAAATTTTTGTTTCTTATCATTTTCGTTTCTTATCATTTTCGAATCCTAAAAATATGTGTAATCTGTTAAAAATAATAAACTTTCTGTTTTATATAATTTTTATAAATTGTTTTATAAAAATTCTTTTATAAATCTGTTTATTTATCGTATAACTTGTTTTTACCGTAACGTTTTCGTTATTTATCCATTTTTCAAGTTTCTTAGCTTTTTGGAATCGTCATGAGACGTACTATTTTATAAAAATATAAAATGGACAGGTTGTATGTCGAATTAAAACAGAAAAATTTGGTATGGATAGTTTATAGGGGGGTTTGAGCCGTGGGTTATTAAGGAGGAAAAGGGAGAATGGTTTGATTTTGTTTAAGTGTTTTTGATATTTATGTGTTATCTTACTAGAAGTACATGTATATAAGATATAGATGGTTAAAAAGATTGCAATAGTGGTCAAGAACAAGATGAGGGTCTTAGGGAATTTGGTCTTGGTCAAAGAAACAAGGTATGTATAAGTTTAATGGAGTAGATGTTGTACAAAGATCTAGTTGCAAGATTTTTTTTTCATTTTTCTTGTATATATCTCTTTAAATCTGGCCATATGGAGACATATATGATATAGTTTTGTAAAATTTGAGTATTGGGTATAAATGTGGGTATTTCTTCTTGAATTGGTCTTCACGTTCCCACGTGAACTCTGGACCTCTCTTGGAGTTCCATCGAACCTTGACTAATGGGATGAGGCTTCGCTTCAACCGTTTAACTTCACGGTGCATGATCTCAACGGGTTCCTCTATTTACTTGATTGATGTAACTATTTAATCGTTTGATGCTGTTTACATTGAACGCTATTTTTGGCGTACGCGGTTTTTTAAAACCTAACGTTTTACGATTTTAAAGCAAAAACACGTACAATACAAAAGATACATTGTGGATTTTTTTTTGATGACGTCAATGACCAAAAAACATGGGGGTTATAGGGGACCTTCTAATGTTATATGATGCCTTATCCTCAAGGCTCACGATGCAAACGTGTCGACGGTGCGGTCTTGTGAAGAGGGTTGTGGTAATTTCTTCCTCGAATTGGGTCTTTACGTTCCCACTGTTGAACTCATGACTTTGGTTTCGTCGAACATTGATTAATGGATTGCAGGCTTCGTTCAACACATTAATTCACGGTCCTTGTTCCTTGACAGTGTGCCTCGACAAACTGAAGCTTGTCATCAAAATGAAGTCCATCCAACGGAACGGCTAACGGTTCGTCGGCATAACACTTTTTCAAATTGGATACATGAAATGTATTGTAAACCCTGCTCAGCTCTTCTGGAAGCTCAAGCTTGTATGCAACGTCTCCAACCTCTTCTAAAACCTTGAAGGTCCAACATACCTGGGGTTTAACTTCCCCCGTTTGACAAAACGTACAACCCCTTTCCAAGGTGAAACTTTAAGCATAACTTTATCCCCAACTTGGAATTCCATCGGTTTACGCTTCAGATCAGCGTAACTCTTCTATAAATTACGAGCGACTTGCATCCTTTGCTTGATTTGGATGATTTTCTCAGTCGTCTCTTGAATTAGTTCTGGACAGAGGATTTGAGCTTCTCCAACTTCGGTCCAACAAACAGGTAAACGACACTTTTGACCATAAAGTGCTTCGAATGGTACGGCCTTGATGCTAGTGTGATAGCTATTGTTATAAGAGAATTCAACTAACGGTAAGTGATTAACCTAACCTTTTCCGAAATTGATCACTCAAGCACGTAGCATATCCTCGAGAGTTTGAATTGTCCTCTCGCTTTTCCCGTCTATTTGTGGATGGTACGCAGTACTCATATCCAAATTAGTACCTATAGCATTTTAAAGTGACCTTCAAAAGTTGGATGCGAACCTCAGGTCGCGATCAAAAATGATTGAAACAGGTATTCCATGCCTTGTGAAAACCTCCTTTAGGTATATTCTTGCAAGTTTATCCATAGGATCAGTCTCTCTCATTGGTGTGAAAATTGCAGACTTAGTGAGTCGGTCAACAATCACCCAAATGGTGTCGTAGCCTTGCGACGTCTTAGGGAGCTTTGTGACAAAATCCATAGTGATGTTGTCCCACTTCCATTCAGGTATCTTGGGTTGTACTAACAATCCTGATGGCCTTTGATGTTCGGCCTTGACTTTAGCATAGGTCAAACACTTGCTAACATAGGTGGTGATGGTGGCTTTCATATTGGGCCACCAATATAGCTTTTTCATATCTTGGTACATCTTGTCGGAACCCGGATGTATAGAGTATTTTGATTTGTGGGACTCGTGCATGATCACAGTCCACAAATTGCCATAACAGGGTAGCCAACTCCTGCCATTAAGGCATAGAGTTCCATCCGCATGGGGTTCCAACTTTTCCATCCTAATCACCTCTGGATTTTTAGCGTTTTCAACCAACATTCCTCCAACATCTTCGTTCTTGATGTTCTCTGGTTTTCGTGCTTCAGTCTGAGCATTCAAGATTTGTTTAGGAAGATCTAAGCCAATAGTCATGACTAAGGCTCAAACTCTTAATGGTTGATCTCTCTCCTTCCTGCTTAGAGCATCAGCAACAACGTTTGCCTTTCCTGGGTGATATCAAATCTCACAATCGTAATCACTAATTAAGAATGTGTTGTAGGCTCTTATGATCAGTGAACACCGTGCACTTGGTTCCATACAGGTAGTGCCTCCAAATCTTGAGAGCGAACACTACTGCTCCAAGTTCCAAATCATGAGTCGTATAATTCTTCTCATGAATCTTCAGTTGGCGTGATGCATAAGCAATCACCTTTTCTCTTTGCATTAACACAGCGCCCAAACCCTTCTTTAAAGCATTGCAGTAAGCGATAAAATCTTCGCTTCCTTCAGGAAAGGCCAGGATTGGTGCACTACACAACTTTTGCTTCAACAGTTGAAAAGCTGCTTCTTGTTTATCACCCCACTCAAACTCGACCTTCTTCTGGGTGAGCTTGGTCATTGGTTTGGCGATCTTCGAAAACCCTTCAATGAATCTTCGATAATACACAGCAAGACCTAAAAATTAATGAATATCCGTTGGCGACTTAGGAGATGCCCAATCTTTAATGGATTTGATCTTGGCGGGATCCACATGAATGCCCTCACTATCAATCACGTGACCAAGGAACTGTACTTTGGGAATCCAAAATTCACACTTGGAAAATTTGGCATACAACCCCTCTCTCTTAAGCAATTCTAAGTTAGCTTAAGGTGCTCTTTGTGTTCTTGCTTGTTCTTTGAATATATCAGAATATCGTCAATAAAGACAATCACGAATTTATCCAAATATGGTTTGCACACCCGATTCATAAGGTCCATGAATACGGCAGGTGCGTTTGTCAAACCAAACGGCATAACTTGAAATTTATAATGGCCGTAACGGGTTCTAAAAGCGGTCTTCGGAATGTCTTCTTCTCGAACCCTCAGTTGGTGATAACCCGACCTTAGGTTGATCTTCGAGTAGACACTCGACCCTTGAAGCTGATCAAATAAATCATCAATTCTTGGGAGCGGATAACGGTTCTTCACCGTTAGTTTATTCAATTCCCGGTAATCAATGCACATCCGGAATGATCCGTCTTTCTTCTTGACAAACAAGACCGGAGCTCCCCAGGGTGAGGAACTAGGTCTTATAAAGCCTTTGTCAGATAGTTCTTTTAGTTGCTCCGACAACTCTTTCATTTCAGAAGGTGCCAATCGATAAGGCGCCCGAGCTACGGGTGCAGCACCAGGTATCAAATCGATTTGAAATTCCACTTGTCGAGTCGGAGGAAGACCCGGCAAGTCCTCAGGAAATACTTCAGGAAAATCTCGAACTATTGGTACATCCTCAAGTCGCTTCTTCTCCGACTTGTCTTCAACCTCATTTGTAGTGACATGTGCCAAAAAGACTGGACATCCTTTTAGCATGTATTCTTGTGTTTTGGAGTACGAGATAATGTGCAGACGAGCCTCGTGTCCCTGGTTGCTTTCGTCACCGTGAACAATTAATGTTTCATTTCCCCAGGGGATACGAACGATCTTCTCGGCACACACAATGATTGCTTGATACTTTGCCAACCAATCCATACCAATTATAGCATCGAAACTACCAAGTTCTACGGGCATTAAATTTATGTTGAATGGGTGGTTGTGGAGATTTTAATGTGCAACCTAAGTATGTGTTTAACCTAATTATCCTACCGTCAGCTAGTTCGACATATATAATTAGTGATCTAAGGTAGATGGGTGAATCCATTTGGGAAACTAAATGCTAGTAGAAACAAAACTCCTTCGGCACCAGTATCAAATAAATTATAGAAGCTATATGCGGTTGTTGAGAAGGAAACGTACCCGTCACGATATTGGAATCTGGGTTTGTCCCTTGCACGTCGCAAATCACCATACACTTGGCTGAGCCCTGTCATTACCAGCTTGTTTTCCACGGTTTTTGTTGTTCTTTAGCTTTGGGCATTCCCTCTTGTAGTGTCCTTGAACTCCACACTCGTAGCAAGTAGGTTTCTGGCCTGACCCAGTGCTCCTTTGATTGTTGGCATTGTTGGCATTTCCCGTACTCCTACAGTCACGAGAAAAATGGCCAACTTTGTTGCATTTGTGGCATTTTGGAGCACACGGACCGTCATGGTGATAGTTGCATTTAGCGCACAGGGGTTTAGATCCCCCATATGGCTTCCTTTCACCAGTCCCTGCAGTATAGGCCCTGCCAGTGTTCTGCCTCTTGTTCTGTTGTTGTTGGTTTTGATTGTTTCGGGAAGTGTTTTCAAACTTCCTTTTGTTCTCAGCCTGTCTTTCAGCCATAATGATGACTTTCTTATCCATCAGTTCAGTGTCCATTTCAACAGCCTCTTACATGGTTGTTGGTTTTGATGCTATAATGTTTCCATGGATCATGTCGGGTAATCCGCCGACGTACCTTTCAATCTTGTCAGACTCCTCCGGAAACATCCTAACACACAGCAGTGCTAGTTCCTGGAAACGTTGGTTGTACCCTATCACATCAGTACATTTCACTACTCAAATTCACAATATTCAGCCCGAGCTTTGTCATCTAGTTCCTGGACTGATTGTCAGTCATCTTCTTTCTTAGATCGGCCCAAGTCATTGCATATGCAGCATCATGACTGACAGTCATAACATGGGAATTCCACCATGTTAGAGCACCTGCTAGAAGAGTACAAGTGGAAAACTTAACCTGATTTTCCACAGAGCAGTTGCTTATGCGGAAAACAGTCTCCATCCTTTCGAACCATTGAATTAATTCAACAACTCCCTCAGTGCCTTTGAAATATAGAGGTTTGCACTTCATAAAGTCTTGGTAAGTGCATTCTCGAAACAATGCGTTCAGTCTACTGCACCTGTTCCGAAGTGTGGCTGTCCTTCGCATTCCTGTTTGCATCTTGTGCTGCAAAGCGGCGTGCACACGTGGTCAATCTCATTGACTGAAGTTGGGCTTTAGTGACCGACGTGGGGGGGGTGCTGTTGGGGATGGGGTTGTTGTGACGGTGTTTGACCTTGTGGCTCGTTTTGTGCGATTTTCTTCAATCACAAGAAAACTTACAATTACCGTTAGATATCATTATATCTAACATGACATGACATTTACATGATATATAAAGTAAGATCACATCACAAAGTGAAAATATACAACACTGATTTAATCAACAATGATTCACCAAAATCGAATTCATTCATAAATAATTCGTTTGCGTGACATAATACAGCCAATCCATATATAAATTGGAAAAACATACATGAATGGTCTCCAATTCAAAATGAACATAATGTTAAGGTAAAAAATAACATAACAACCTAAAGCCTTACAAGCGGGACTTAACCTCATAATAACTTAGTAGGTATGTTCAAATGACTAGCCATAATATGATCTAATCTATGAACTGCTACCAGCCTCCTCTGGCAGCTCTGGCTGTGCAGGACCTCCAACGGGTCCCTGCTGTCCCTGTAGCACGGTAACCTGTCCCTGTAGTGCTGTGACCTGTCCCTGTAATGCTGTCACATGCCCCTGCAAGGTGGTCACCTGTCCCAGTAGTGGAGTCACCTCTCTCTGTAGAGACTGCATAACTGTCAATGTCTGTATAAGCTGCTGCTGTCGGGTATGATCAGCTGTCCTCAACTCTCTCATCTCTGCAGATCTCCTCTGGTCTGCCTTCAGCATCTCTGAAATCACAGCCTGTCTCCTACGATCAGCATCCTGCAACTCTCTAATCTCTAACATCTGAGCCAGTACTGTAGTCTATTATAATTTTAATTTTTTTATTTTTTTTAATGCGCAGGACATAACCTTTGTACGCGCATATCAATCGCTCCATTGATCGTCCCCAAGCCTCTCTAGGCATCCTAGCACTACAGTCTCCATGAGTCTAGCAGTACGTGCATGTGCACGCCTATCCCTAAACAACATGTTGAGTCGACAAGCCATAGCTGTCTCTGACTCTGCTCAGTCGTTAACTCGTATCAAACCTACATTGTGTCTGCCTTACCTAGTCTCAATTGCTATCATATGTCGACCAACTCGAGTTAGTACTAACTGGTGTCACCCCTGCAAGTTCTCAACTAATCTCGTAGCTATGGTCGGTGGATCCCATATCCATCTCTCTCTCTCCGGATCACGCTGATCTCCCTATCCGTAGTAGCTAAAAGCCATGTCTGCCCTAAGACTCCAGCCGTCTAGCAAAGCAAGCAGCTGATGAGCTCTCTCTACTCGTTCCGAACCAAGAGCGATACCTAACCTCTTCCGAGGTGGTAAGGTGACCTCGGGTCTGTCCTCCCTACGACTAGTTAGAAGGGTAGTAGCAATGGTGGTGATGAAGTAGGAACTAATAGTGGCAAGGGTGTGGTATCCCTAATGTTGGTGCTTCTGTTCTGGTGGGGGAGAGTATAAAGGTGGTGGTAACTGGGTAGAGAGATGGGAAGTAGAGCGGCCTTAGCTTCTTCCGGTATAGCAGCTCGATAGCCCAATGAACGAATGGGGCTAGGAGGTGGAGCTGGTGATAACACATGTGAGGGTGGTGATAGTGGTAGTAACGGAGAAGGTATCTGGGGAAGTGGTGAAGACCATGGGGAGAGTGGTGATGATGGTGGGGTAGATATAGCGAGAAGTCTGGCAACCTCTGCATCAGACCATAATGGTGTAGGTACTGGAGCTGGAATAGAAATCCTAGCTGTCACACGATATGCAGGGTGTGGTGGTGGTGTGGCTGCAGACTCGTCAGTCTCGAACGGCTCCGTCTCCTCCGCAGATGGGGCCTGATCAGTAGCTGGTAAAGCAACAACTACAGAGTCGGCAAGAGCTAGGTGCTCCCACCTTCCTTCTTCCCCATCAGCCTCCATGTTATCTCAACCATCCTCATCTCCTCTGATGGCACTCATCCTTATTCGTCTCCGTCATCTCCTCCATCAGCAGAATAGTTAACAGGATCCTCCTTGGGATCCTTATCGTCATCCTCCTCCGGGTCTGCCTCAGGATCGGACTCCGGGACATAGTCGGGTGACTGAGCAGTGGGTGAGGCATCCTCAGATTGGCTGATCCCTCAGAATCAGATCTCATCATTATATGCTTTTGGGCTGGTATATTAATCTGGCGAGGTGGTGCCTGCTTGGATCCTCATAGGCCAGACAACGTAATTTCTAGAGAGGGTGGGCCTTGAAGAGCGGCCTACATCGTATGGGTCCTCTAGCATCCAGGCAGATCAAGGTACTCGTGTCATCGGCTCTTGTTAATCCTATGTCTGATCAGATCCTCAAAATGGTGGAAACACTCAGTGTATGTAATCCCCGATTCATCCGACTCTCTGACATGATTGAATCTGAAAAAATTTCAAAATAGCTTATTTAGTATATAATATAAGACTTATTATAGTAATATACCATTTATATCATAACAGGTATATCATATATGAATTGCATCTAGATTTTTTATAATTAATTCCAACCTACTAATGCAACAAGTTGTGTATGCATGAATGTTATGCAAATTTGTATGTCCCGTGTAAAACCCGTGTATGATTCGTTGTTTGAAAACGGTTATAGTCCAGCAAAAACATTTGACCTGGTTCTCTATAACCTTGGCTCTTGATACCAATCTGTAACACCCCCAAATTGGGTCGCAGCGGAATAAGGGTCCGGGGCGTGTTACTTCATAGATCAATAACACAAGATGTATATAGAACGACCAAAAAGTCGTTTAAAACTGATACATTGGATTTAACAAAGTATTTGTTACATAAGCCGAAGCTTCACTTGTTCACTTGTTCAAAATACAAAGATTTCTAGCCCATACAGTTATACAAAATGTAATGCGACAAAATCTTTAAAGCTTGATATCCCAATCAAAACCACCAATGTATCCCTTGCACCTCGTGCTTACTGATCCCCTGAAAACATTGCTTTAAAACGTCAACAATAATGTTGGTGAATTCATAGGTTTGATAAATCATATATTGTAGGACCACAAGATTTCCCAAGTGTATGATAATGCAACAGATGCAGACATCATATAAATGTAATTACGTTGCCCTAAGCTCATGACACTGAAGCTCGACATAAATGAATACCATATAAATGGCCTACATTGCCCGTGATGATGTTCTAACCCGCAACATCCTATGTTCGACATGGTATACGTTCGTTTTCCCAGTGATAGCTAATCACCCGAACGGGGATGTCAATCCCAATAGATCTATTCATAACATTCGCGCTCACAATCCAGTAACTGACAGTTCATGATAATGGGCTCAACTAGGGTTATCGCAACTTAGGCAACACGTAATCATAATATGAAACTTAACCACTTGTGTCCAGTTGTAAAACATTGCATGTTTCTCACCCCAAAAACTTTGTAAAACAAAAGCATGTAAAACGTGGGGCTATGAACTCACCTTGAGTGAGTGAATAACAAGTATGTCACAGATAATGCGCCACGCAAATCGTCAGATGCAACCTATTTAAATTAGGTTCGTTATTTAATAATAAAGTACCATGTATTTTGATTAACCAATATCATATATTCCTTTATAGCTCATCATACTATCGTTCGGGCTATCATAATTAAGAGGTCATGTAGTGAACGTATGAGGAGTTAGGACACTTTAAATCGTAAATCCAATAACTCGTCGATACGCCACCCCGAAGAGGCCTCATTATGAAACTCCCTAGTAATATAGCACTTTGCTTAACTAATACCACATATAGGTCTATATAGTTCAATCACCATCTAACTATTTTGGTAAAATTGTGTTAAATAAGTAAAAACGTTTTTAATTACCGTTTTAGTAAAACTGGCGTAACTTTCGCGTTTTAAGTCCGATTTTGACGTTTCTTATGCCCACGCTTTCGTACTAAGACGAGTTATCAAAAATTGACATTTTTATATTTTTGGTCCTCTGGTGAACAGTAACTTTTACTGTTCACACCAGATCATGAGTTATCTTATATCGGTTTTGTTGTCGTAAAACCCGTAAATGTCGTATTTTATTCTTTATAGCTCTGTTTTTAGCGATTCTTTCGAGCACGTTCTCGTAGTTGAAAGTTCTACTTAATTATGAGGTTTAAAAATATAATTATTTCTGTCATGAATAGTAACTTTTATAAAAATAGTTTTATAAAAGTATTAATTGTCGTAAACTCGCGAAATTCATAACTCGTTCGTTATTAATTGAAAAATTACGATTCTTATCATTTTGGAATCCTAAAAATATGTGTAATCTGTCAAAATTACTCAACTTGCTGTTTTATATAATTTTTATACATTGTTCTATAAAAATTCTTTTATAAATCTGTTTAATTAACGTATAACTCGTAATTAGCGTAACTTTTTCGTTATTTATCCGTTTGACAGTTTTTACCTTTTTCGGAATCGTCTTGATGTGTAGAATTTTTTAAAAGATTAAATAATATGTTCATTTACACGAAGTTTGGACAGACACTTGGTGTGACTTTGATAAGTCCAATTTTTTAAAACCTTGTTTTTATACTTTACAAACTTTTGTAGTCCACCAACAGTCTCATTTACCTTTAGATATCATAAATCATACATATATTTAAGAGGTCCATTTGTCCATAAATGGTCCACTTGTCTAAATTATAGGGGCGGGGCCAATAATACTTATACAACCATAACTTTCATATTTAACCATAATCAACTAGTTTTTTTATGGACAATATTTTAATTTAACCATAAGTGTATAAGTCTTCCCATTTGTTAGTAACCTATTTTAATGAATCATATGACATTACTACAAGTCCATAATCAACATTAGCATGTCATTTACTTGTAACATATTATGAAACCTTTATAAACCCTAATTTGTAGTTAATCATTTTTACACCAAAACAACATGGTACAACACTTTCTCATCCCTTTTAACATGATATTAGCAATATCACAACATATATAATAGTGTACAAAATGATCATTACAAGTAAAAACTCCATTTTCATGTTAAAATCCTAAATGGTGATTCATGCTATAATAGAACTAACATATGCATATAATGAAAATTGTAAGAACATAAAGAGTTCTAGATGACTTTATGATGAATGATGATGAAGAAAAATTAGAGCTAAACCCTTGTTTAGGCTCAAAATCAAAGCTTGCACAATGAGAAACCCTAGCTTTCCTTTTCTTGATTAATGCTTGAAAATGGTTAGCCAATGCTTGCAAATGCCTTAAAATATCTTAGGAAGGATGATTATGTTAGGTTGTTGTGGGGTGTAGAAATTTGGTATGGATTTTTTACAAAGGGGTGTTTGAGCCGTGGGCTTGTATGAGAGCCAAAGGAGAGTTTGTTTGATTTTCCTAGTTAAGTGTTTTACTTGTATGTGTTCCTATCTCTAGTATGCATGTATATATGGTAAGTCTTGGTCAAAAGATTGCAATAGTTGGTCTTATGACAACTTCATGGTCTTAAGGAAGAAAAATAGTCAAAAGGGAACAAGTTATGGCTTGGTTTAATTAGCTAGGTGATGTACAAGCCAAGTGGTGTAGTTTGTGTGCTCTTTGTCCCAATTGGTGTGGTTATGCCATGGGATAGGGGGAGGGAAAAAGGGTTCTAGAAACCTTTTGTTATTTAACACCTTATCTAGTTACATATATGAAAGTTACAACTTGTATATTTTCATAAAAGATGTTTACTTGCATGCATTTGTGCATTGTTTTATTTTCTAGTGTATAATATGTAAAGTAATATTAACTTAGGTAATTTAATAAAACTTTAGGTATTGGTACATAGTGGGTATTTGTTGAGTGCGGTAGTTTAATTAACGTGCTTCGTTTTGCCTAAACGTATTTATTGCTGAAACGAAATATTTACGTAACGATAATAATAAATGACAATGACCATAAATTTCTCAAATAATTATTTAATACTTGATTGATGTAAACGTTTAATCGATTGATGCCTATTAAATTGAACACTAATTTTTGGCGTACGCGATTTAACCTAACGTTTATGATTTAAAGCAAACGCGTACAATACAAAAGATACACTGTGGATTTATTGACGACGTCAATGACCTAACTACGGGGGTTATATCACAGTCTTAGAGTACGAGAGCATAGACATTCTAAACGGCATTCGAACTCGGTTATGTCGTTACGTGTTCCAGGTTATGCCATTCGGATAACAAACGCATCTGCAGGTATTCATGGACCTCATGAAAAATAAAAAATAACAGTGTATGCAAGCCTTACTTAGATAAGTTGTAATTGTCTTATCGATGACATACTTATTATTAAAGGACAAGAAAGAGCATGTAGAAACTTCTTAAGCCATTTTAGAATTTCTTAGAAGGAGAAGTTGTATGCAAGTTTTCAAATGTGAATTTGGATTTTGAAGGTTTAAATTTTCGGGCATGTCATTGATGCTGAGAGCATAAATGTGGATCAACACAGTCAGAAAATCTATCAAAGATTGGCATCATCCCCCCCCATAAGACTCAACAGAGATCGCCAATTTTTAGGTCTTGCTGGTTACTATCAAAGGTTCATCGAAGGATTTTCGAAGATTGCTAAATCAATGGACGAAGCTTACTCAGAAAGGAATCAAGTTTAACTGGGTGAATAGGATGTGAACGCATTTCAGTTGATATAAAGCAGAAGTGTGCAGTGCGCCAATTATGGCTTCAACCTGGAAGGAAGCGAAGACTTTTATGTCTATGTGATGCGTCCAACAAAGGTTTTGGTGCTGTAATTGAGCAGCAGAGAGAAGGTGATTGACTATGCCTTCTCGACAACTAATAGTTCACGAGAAGAACTACACCACTCATGATTTAGAGCTTGATCGGTAGTGTTTGCTCTAAGATATGGTTGACATTTCTGTACGGAACCCAAATGCACGTGTTCACCGCCATAAAAGTCTACAACACATTGGTCGATTCAAAAGGAGCTTAACATGAGCACGCGTTGGGCTAGAATTGCTGGAGTGATTACGATTGTGGAACATTCGGTATCACTCGGGGAAGTCTAAATCGTAAGTGGGCCGAATGCATTGAGCCGTAAGGAACAGATTAAGCCATTGCGGGTTCGAGCTTGGTTATGACTATTGGCTTGAATCTTCCCAAACAAATTTTAGAAGCTCAGATCGAAGCCCAGAAACCAGGTGAATCTTGTGAATGTAAGGATGTGCGGTATGATCAGAAAGGTATACCCAAGGAGAAATGGAACCACATGTCGATGGAACTTTATGTTAAATGGAGAGTTGGTTACCTTGCTATGGGACTTAAGTTCGTGATTATGCACGAATCTCACCAAGTTAAATTACTTATCCATCCCAGTTCCAAAAAGATGTATCAAGACATGAAGAAGTTATATTGGTGGCCAAACATGAAGGCTGGCATTGCCACCTATGTTAGCAAGTGCTTGACATGTGCGAGGGTCAAGGCTGAACACCAAAGGCCATCGGGATTGTTAGTACAACCAGCAATAACCGAGTGGAAGTGGGATAATATCATGATGGATTTTATCACCAAGCTTCGTAAGTCGTCACAAGGTTTTGACACCATCTGGGTGATTATGGATTGACTTACAAAATCTGCTTACTTCTTGCCAATAAGGGAGAATGATCCATTGGACAAGTTGGCAAGGTTATACCTGGACAGGATAGTAACAAGACACAGAATACATGTGTCAATTATCTGTGAATGTGATGGGAGATTCACATCCAATTTCTGGAAATCATTTTAGAAAGCTTTGGGTACAAATATAAGTATGAGCATTGCATATCATCTAGAAACCGACGGCCAGAGCGAGAGAACTATCCAAACTCTCGAGGACATGCTACATGCTTGTGTGATCGATTTTGGCAAGGGATGGGTAAAGCATTTGCCACTAGCCGAGTTTTCATATAACAACAGTTATCTCGCAGCTTAATGGCCTGCCACCACCGCCCCTTTTGATGGCACTCTATGGTCGACTTTTGACGATCACCGGTGTGTTGGGCTAAAGTTGGAGAACCTCAACTGACTGGTTCATAATTGATCCAAGAAACAACGGAAAAGATCGTCCTAATCAAGCAAAGGATGCAAGCTGCTCAGGATCGACAAAAGAGCTATGCCGATCGGAAATGAAAGCCGATGGAGTTCGAGGTTGAGGACAGAGTTATGCTCAAGGTCTCGCTTTGGAAAGGGGTCGTACGGTTTGGTAAGCGAGGCAAGCTGAACCCGAGATATGTCGGACCTTTTAAGGAGTTAGCAAAAGTTAGGAAAGTTGCCTACAGGCTGGAACTTCCTCAAGAGTTGAGCAGAGTTCACCATACTTTCCATGTGTCTAATCTGAAGAAATGTTACGCTGACGAACCATTAGTCATGCCGTTAGAAGGAATTCATGTTGATGATAAGCTCCAGTTTGTGGAAGAGCCCGTTGAAATTGTGGAACGGGAGATCAAACGATTGAAGTGAAGCCGAATACCATTGGTTAAGGTTCGCTGGAACTCTAGGCGGGGCCCTAAGTTCACCTGGTAATGTAAGGATTCGTTCAAAAAGAAATACCCACATCTCTTCACAAACCGGGCTTCGTCATCTACTACAAGGTCTTAAGCTTTGAGGACAAAGCTCTTTTAACGGGTGGAGACTATAACATTTCTAAATTTCAGGTCATTTTACGACTCTTATTATTAGTCACTATTTATTTTAGTCTGATACGCGTTTACTTTTAATTTTACTTTTGAGCTAAATCGCGTAGACTAGAAATAATCAATTAATGTAAACGGTCATTAAATAAATTAAGGTTTACATCCACCAAGTAATAAATAATTATTGAGAAGATAATTATTAACGTTGCATATTTTATTTTGTATTGGTCACATAAAAGGGTTACGTTTCGCAATAGAATACATTTGGACACACCCCGGAAATACCTAGACTTACCTAGACTCAAACCAACACCCACTTTTAATCCTTAAACACAAAGTTTATTCAAATTCTTGTATTATTAACTCACGTTGGCCGAATATGGGTAAGTATAACC